>APFE030923221.1:154596-187042 GCA_000404065.3 Pinus taeda | reverse complement strand
ATGAATCAGGGAGCAAAGAGAAGATCAAAAGGGAACCTTGCCTCACATGTACTCATCACCCCCACTCCTTACCATGCATCCCTCCATAAATTCCTTTGTTTTTTTTCACTTCACTACTTCAATTCATGAGAAGATTATGTTTTCCACAACATTACCTCATCCATTACCATCATCCCTGCCTTCACACACACTCCTACTCCCTCTGTACATGCAACAACATCTGATCTGTAGTCACAGATACCATCAACAGACAATAAAGGAGGAAGAAACCATTTGTCCCTTCACCCTTTGCCTAAGACCTCACTCATACAATCATTCTCCCTCGGCCCGAAATGCTTGCACATGAGCTGATAATTCATGTTTAAATAGTTTTACTGGTAAAATGCTTTTCACAAGCCAAATCATCCAATCAACGCTCAAATCCACTTTTCACATTTGACTTTTTTGCCCGTTAAATCCCAACCATCGATCTACCTTGTCAAATCCAACGGCTGTCTCACACCTGCTCACCAACCTACTCGGTCACATTCCTGTCGTAGATCTGCCTTGCTAGATCTGATGGTCATCACACGATATCGCTTGGATTTCTATCTGAGCATTATTAGGTTGAGGGCATGTGATATGGGTGATTTCCCTATGCTACGTGTCGGCCGGGGAGGCTAATCGCGCAAAATTCTACAAAACCATTTACGGCCTTGAGGGTTCCCGAGATAAAACTTACTGACCTCCAAACCCACTCGTCATTTCTGCATGTTTCTTTTCGTGCTCCAATCTCCATTGTTGATCTATCCTGCCAGATCTGACGACTGTCGTATCACCCGATTGCTTTATTGCCTTGAACTCTCCACCGCCAATTTGTCTCTTGATTTGACGGTTGTCGCTTCACCTGATCGATAACTGGCTTGGCCGATCTTCGCCATTCATCTGCTGATTGCCTCTGCCAATATAATCCCAACTGTCCATCCTGTTAGTCCACCATGTCCACCTATTTGCCTACGTACCCTCCTATTGTCCAATCTCAACCGTGCATTTACCCTTCACCCACCTAATCCAAAGGTCCTCATGCATTGTTGCTCATTACATCCTTTTTTCACCATTTTGACCTCTGACCGCTTCTTCTACTTACACACACAATTAGCCTAGTTCCATTTCTGACACCTTAGTCTAGTTTTGCTAATTTACTCCTGCAACTTAGATAGTTAGCATTATATTAGTGTTGCTTAGCAATTCTTCTTAGTCTAGCTATTTTCATGATTAATTAGGTTACGGTGATTTAGATTTTCATGTTGTTTCTTCATTTCTACAATAGAATAGCTCTCCCCTAGAATAGGTTTTCTCTCCTTCCATCAAAATCAAGCTTCTTCTGACCCTATAGAACTCTGGCTTGGAACCCCTGGGGTCTCTTGCCAGATAAGCAGTGACAACATGTAGTACCTTCACTTCTACTTGTGTATATAGCACAATCACCTCCAAGTTTGTAACCTCGGGTTGATAAGTGAAGTTGGTAGCCCTGGGAGTTACAACATTCTTGCTGCAATACCTAGGCTCATCACCACACTGATTTCATTTCGCTGATGTATCCCTCGGTGTTACCTGTCATAACATAAACATAGGAATAAGACAAGCATACAATATCAATTCATATCCACATGTTATTGACCTCATACATTTGTGATGGCTACTCTTCCCACTTGATTCCTCATAAACCATGAGCCCCTTCATTCCCTTCACCTGCGTAAGAAATCATTTCTCCACAAGAATGATTCCTAATGACCCTGTCGAACAAAAACATACATACATGCATACATATATATACATATAAACATTAGCATTAAACAATCATGATCATGTCAGACAACAACATACATACATACATACATATAAATATTATCATAAAAAAATCATGATCCATGATAACCCTATCAAACAAAAACCGTGCATACATACATATATGCATATAGACATTAGTATAAATAAATCATGATCACATAATAATTACTAGATATCATAAGGTCAAGGTTAAGAGAAATCCCTTTATCTGTTCACAACATGCACAACATTGAGAATAGCGATTCCCAAAATAGCCAAGGCCTATGATGCCACATATCCATTCACCTTACCTTTCTTGATTACATTTTTTATAATTGTCCTTCCATTGTCCATTTACACCAATGGACCCAACCAATACCACTGGTTGTCATACTCTTGCCTTCAATTGCCCTTATACACGCATCAAGCTTCATCTAGGTTTTACCTTCCCTGTTGGGTAGCACATAGCTCTCCTTGAGCTCCATTAACTTCCTCCTTCCCAAACTGATTCCCAAGGCTCCCAAAATAATAAAGCAAGACCAAGAAGCAAACAAGAAGAAAACCATGGAAAGCCAACAACAATACGACACCAGAAACAAAGTGGTGTGGCCATGCACAAGATGCTAGCAAACTATAATCAAGCACAAAAAATCTCAAAAAGACCAAAGAACAAGACTGACAAGAGACACCATGACTCAATCCCCATGGTTCCCAATGCTTCCAAGGGAAATCTCAACCTGAGCCTTGTTCCAGATTTCATGGCAACCTCTCTTTCCATGCAACTCCCTACATCACACTACCATAAACACTTATTTGTAACTATATGAATAAATATAATAATATACCAGTTATCTTCCCTTATTATGCCAAGCACGGTTCCTTGTAGCTGAACACATTTGTGCCATGTCTCAAGGCACTCCAATTCCCTTGACAGATCTAGCTATAACTAGACACCATTTGTTATACTTGTCAAAGACATTTCCAAGCATATAACATATATCCACATAATTTCAGACAAATTAGGGTTAAGAACACTTCTTGTATGCAAAACACTCATTTGTTTGGAATTGAAGTTTCCAAACATAGTTAAAGGAATTCTCACCCAATTCCTTTATTTTACCTTTACCTTGTTGCAACTTAGTCTTACTATATATTATCACATCATCCAATGGATACTTATATAAACAAATAAATTATTACCTTGTCATGCTAATACCAAGAAAGTTTCCTACAACCGTTCACACATGTCGATCACATGTTCCAAAGATCAAGACAATCATATATATCAATTTGAAATCAACCTTTACCAATACTAACAATCATGTCATAATCCATAGTCAACTCATAGTGATTAGACATAATGTTACAATTGCCATCTACTTACACTTAGATATGCGTTAGTACAATCATCTTAAAACAAGATCATTTGAACACATACTCATATTATGCAATTCATCAAATATTCAACCAACTTGAAAACACACCATGTTAAATAAATGAAATAGATGACATAATAGACATGAAACACTTAAACACCAAATATACGACATAATCAAACAATGAAGCACCAAGTACACTACATAAGAAAACTCATACCTTAATGTATCTCAGGGGAGGCTATCTTATTTGCAATACCAATCCAAATTAGCATGATATCAATTCACGACATATCAACTCAAACATAAATAAGGTCATGATATCCATAACAGTAAATAGCTAACATGCTCACATCATAAGCTCATAAACATTTGTCCTTCATGCATAAAATTCACATATGTATGATCAGTCTAGATTAGCACAACACAATGTTACAAATAAGTGGACTCATACCCGATGTCATAACCCTAACAATTTGCATAGGTCAATCCAATTTAGCGTGATACATATAACATCAAGATATTAATGATATAACCCTAATCATCAAGTTAACTAACATATAACAACAATAAGTTAACATCTAACATGTTCATCAACAACATATAATTTAATCATCTAGCTAACTACATGTTAACATATAACATATTTATCAATGACATATAACATAATCATCAGGTTAACTAACATAAAAAAACAACAACAATGCATACAACCACAAGTTACTATCATTCATGACTATCTGACACCTACACTAATCAACTAGCATTTATCATATATATAATCATAGAAATAATATAATGACAACCATATAATTAACCTTGATGCTTACAACAACCATGAATCACATACCTGCATGCCAAAGATACAAACTTGTATGACAATCTGCTATTATCCCAATGCCAAAACCATCGGTTTGGGGTGGGGATACATTTACATTCATACTTTGTCACCTTCATATTTTTTCATATTCATATATCACATTCTAAAACCCACATACTTTCAAAATATATTTACTATTACATCATCATGAGCATAAAAATGGCTTTCTAAAAAGTATTTAAAATTTAATTGGATGCCAACACAATCATGGTTGTTACACAAGAACCAACCATGATGCATTCCAACAAAATACTTTGCAATAAAAATCAAATTATCATGATCTAAAGGTCATACATTAAAATTGATTACAACAAACAAAATATGGTTGACACATAAGAACCAACCAAGTTGCAATTTGTTAAAAAAACTTTGCAAAAGTTAAGTAAATGATATCATGCAAAGTTTAAGCCAAAGCTCAAGTATCAAAAGTAATGTAATAGATTGCATGAGGACATGCAATACCTTTAGTTTGGGGGTATGCTGGGCCTAAGAATTATCCTTAAAATTCATCCACTTTCACTCCATTCAACATCCACTTTCTCTCCATTCACACATTTTCTCACCTCTATTCCACCACCATGTCATCACATTAGCTACACTTTCATCATTAAATGGGTTATCATTATGTTTTCCAAAATATTATTAATTCTTAGCATTTTTAAGTGAATTTATGTTTAAACTTTAGAAAATAATATCCATATACTTATACCTAATAATTAGAATGCGTTTGTTGACATGTGTAGGTACAAAGGAAGCTTCTAAGGCACCCTTATGTGGCACTCTATGTTCAAATTCGAATTTGAGGACATCATGGACCTCATGGGTAAGATAATGGACCTCATGGAGAAGATCATAGAGGATAGGGTTATGTGTCACCATTGGTTGAGAAATATGTGGATCAAAGGAGGGAATAGTAGATCATCATTATGAGTTTGTTATGATAACTTTTGTATAAATAGGAGTGTTATCTCCTTTATTTGTAATTTTAGAACTTTGGAATTTAAAATTTAGAATTGAGAAGTTAGAATTTAGTACCTTAGGATCTTATAAGTTTGCAATGAAAAGTTAGAATTTGGAATCATTGTAATGGATATTTTAGAACCTCTTGGAATGTAGACTTGTAATTGCAAATTGCAATTGAAGATAAATAAAATGGAGCTTCTTTGATCTTCTAAATTTGACTTCTCTTTTGATGTGCTTGTGAATCCTTGGAAGGGCCCCCATTGTCTAGCAAGTACACTTTTGTTTTAGTAAGCTTTTATTTCATGTTCGTTTGTAAATTTCATTAGGTTCATATGTTTGAAATATTAACGAATGACCTTTCGTAAGAAAGTATTAATGTTTCTTTCAATGAATCTCATTTGTTATTTAATGTTTAATTCATTAGTTTAAATAGTTTGTTGATTAAGATGATTATAAATATTAATGAACAATCTCTTATAAGGGAGCTTTAATATTTCTTACACTTGTCACAATGTCTTTAGATTTCTTTTTGATTAAATGACCAAATAGGTGTTGGAGATCCCAATGAAAGACCTCCTATAAGGGAGCTTTGGCATTTCTTCACCTAGCTTAGTTTAGTTTGTCTCTAAGTCCATATATATTGGATGATCCTCAATGTTTACTTACCTGGATTGATAGTAAATGAAACTCCAATTTGCATCCGCATTTTAGACCAAACAACTCCCACACAAAATGATGTGAGGTCTAGTTGGGAATTCATACCAGGGTATCCCCTTAATGTTGGCAGCTCTGACACCGTCAAAAAAATGCATGCCAAAACCAAAAACCAAAATTAGAAGAAAAAGAAGTAAAACTAGAAAACAAGATATTACAACACAATATTATAATATTTTGAAAGAAATTTAAAAAAAATTAAAATCATAAAATTGAGAAAACCCTTAACTCTTTCTATAATTATTATTAAAACAAAAAAAACTACAAAAATACCAAGGAAAATATAATAGATATTTGTTTAAACTTCTATTTAAACTAAAATTCCACTAAGAAAATGCACTAAATTAAGTTTAAAAACTCCTATAAAAAAAACCATCTACTTTAATTTGGTTTTAAATTTCCTACTTTAAGAGTACCTTATCCTAATTAAATTTCCTACCTATTTTATCTCATCATTAAGGGGCTTTAAGACTACCTTATCCTCATTAAATTTCCTACCTATTCTATTTCATCATTCACAGGCTTTTCTTTTGATGGTTTCTCTTGTTCTTTGATTTCCATTTTATGGCTTGCATTATATCCAATCTGGATTTTACTTCACTTAACCATGTGACCAATGAAATAGTGATTTAGGCCCTTGAACTCCAAGTCGGAGTAGAATAGAAAAAATGGTCTCAATACCGCAGTCCACATTGTTTTCTCATTTCATAGAACTCATAAACATTTCAGACATCACACTTATAAACATTTCCATGGGGCATTTATGATGCCAAGATTAGACATTGAAATAACCTTATGTTACAACGGAGAAAATAATGGTGAAGAAAATCTATTGGAAGTTGGTGAAGATAACGTATTTTCTGAAGTGTCAACTTGAAGTTGGTGCTATTTAATGAGGATATTAGAGATGATTTATTAACATTTAGTGAACACTCTTAAATGTAACCGCAATGTGAAGTAGAGACTCATGTCAGACATCATTCTAAAGTTTAACAAGACTCTCATCATTGTGTGAAAAACTACGTAGAAATGATTGGTAGTGGATGGGAGCAAGGTTGGACACTTACACCTAGACCAAATATTGAAGTTTGATGGCATTATCTTGAGAAGCCATGCGTTAGTCAAATTCAGGAAAACATAGAAGCCATCCAAACCATTCCTCTGTTAGATCCCAAATAACTTCAATGTGAAGCCTACAAACATAATACTTCATATGTCCATCTTGGTTGTATAAGAGTCGAGATCTCTACTTTAACTCAGAGAGGATTAAATACATTCATCTTAACAACTATAAGGGACCTCACTCATAACAAGTACACTGACTCTCTGCTTGGTGGGATTATTTCTCCCCTGTCCAATGGGCCAGTATGGTTTGATTGTTATCCAAATTTCTCGATCTATGTCTTTGATGAATGTATTAAACACATTATACAACTACAGATCAAAACCTTTGGATTTGATATGAAGAAAAATAGAACAAATATTTCAATCTGTACAAGGGGTTTGTTTTTGGCATACAAATACCTTGCATCCTCCTATGTTACATTCTCCCAGCCAAGATTCAAAGACAAGTGTTGAAGTCATTAGAGATGCTCAAAATTAGAATATTGAAAACCAGGTCATAAAATGTAAAGAATTAAGTTTTCCATAAAGTTGGGTAGTGGACATGCCCATATCTCCAAAAATACAGAACATCATCTCTGCACAAATTCAAGAGAATCCCTCCTTTTCCATTCTGTCATTTCCAAGGAGATCGACCATCCCAACTCAAAAAATTGAAAGAGAATGTCAAGAATATAAAGCTCCCGATCCTATTCCTTCTCAAGCATTTGCATCACATCATCTATCTGCATGTAGAGATTGTTCCCACATTGAGTTATTTGAGCTTGCATAAATTTTAAATTTTTCAGATTTAGTAATCAAGTGTCTTGCCTGTTAGACATTAGTAAATATAAAGTCTCTTGTACATATTACCTCCCATAGAAATCATAATCCCAAGATATGAGAAGCTCCATATTATCTATTAAGCAATGCTTGTCCAAATCCAAAATGCAGTGACATCTCATTTACACATGATACTATCATGATGATACATAAACTTCCATCCATCGAAAATGAAGATCCAAGGCTAAAATAAATGTTTAGGAAAATGATGCTGCCAGGTACGCCTATATATGGAATAGGGTATTTGGAACAAATGGACCATCTCATCCTATCAATCCAATTTCATAACCCTCTTTGAAGTGATTGCAAAAAGCCATCTAAGCCTGAGATGTTTAAGTTCTTCTCTCTCATGGAAGTTTGTCCTAAGTATACAGTAAATCCAGACTGGATGAAAAGAATGATAAATTGGGATTTATTTACTCATCGATATGCCAAGGAATTCAATTTGACTACATCCCTAATAGAAAAACAGATCTTTCATTAAGATTGAAGGAATATATGGATTATACAGATTCATGGATTTCTTTTTATGAATGGAAGAAGCAAGATGAAAACATGGATTTACAGATGTTATCAGCAAAATCTTCTTCTAAACACTATTAGATAGCTTGTGATGGTAGTAAGATAGAATCTGCCTCTACTTTTCCTCCATATAAAGGAATAGTCCTTGAAGAAACATGAAACGTGGTTAAGGGTGGATCTGTAGTCCTCAAATATGTCCCAACCATAGGAATAGAGGGAAGAATACAAATATTCAATGAACAAGTAAATTGGACCAATATTGCTTTGGAATGTTTAGATATGCATGCATCAACATCAAATGATCTAGATCTTTGCGGTGGGGGGGAGGTGGGGGGGGAAGTGCCGACCAAGATCTAAAAAATTGAAATGGATCAAAGGAAGCCCCTAAGATCTGAAAAATTAAAATACGAAAAGAAAAGAGGAGAACACATAATAACAAAACCACAAAGAAACTTTTTTTATTAAAAAAATATAATAACTATAAAGACTACATTGTGATGGACAATCTATCCTTTTACAAAATGCAACTTGTTACTTATAGCCTTTTTTTGTTACAATACAACATGTAATTTCCATGGGCAGGTAAATACCAGTGGGGAATGAATACCATGGGTTGATGTCACTTATAATACCATGGGTGAATGAATACCATGAGTGGATGCCACTTACAATACCATGGGTAAACTCCATGGGTGGATAAATATCGTGGGTGGATGAATACCATGGGTGGATGCATACCATGGGTGGATGAATACCATGGTTGGATGCCATTTTCCATTTGAATCATTCTTCTCTCCTTAAGAAGTAATGGTCCCCATTGCGTGAAGTTCCCTCCCGAGAAGCCTTTTTTGAATATGAAGAGCCACTAAATAGAATGGTTTTGTGTGGTTAACTCATAATCGTGATGAACAAAGATTTGAGGATAAGGATACCCTATAATGCTTGTGACCAACTATGATACTAATAGTGTGTGGCCTAGAAAATGGACTTTGACGAAGTATGGGTTTGTGGATGATCCATAACCATGACAAATGAATATTTGAGGATAGGGACACCCTGTAATTCTTGTGACCAACTGTGATACTAACAATGTGGGGCCTAGCAAATGGACTTCGATAACAATGATTTTGTGTGGTTGACCCATAACTATGATGATGACCATTGATGAAGTAGCAAGTTCCTACATAACCTGGGGTGGGAGGGAATGTCTCCAAGGAACCCAATATAGATGTTTCTATTCTGAAACAGATGAATGTGAAGCAGGTGCCTACTAAAGCGAAGTGCGAGGGCACATATCCAAGGGGAGCTAGCTCTGAATGCTACTCCAGATTTAAAATTGAAATAAATTGGTCAATATAACTTGGAATATTTATTATAGCCTATTTTTGGAAACAAAATTACCATTGTACATCTTCCCATGTGTTTGAAATCCCTATCTGGACACTCTGAGAACTCAGCTCACACTGCAACGGTTCCATCATCACAAAAGTTCTGAAAAATAGTTGATTTTAAATCAACGATATCGCCCACACTTGAACTTTGATTCGACCCATTTTTTTCTGAAATTGGGTGATTTTTCAAGAGGAACTCAAATATGCAATCACTTTTTTGAAAATTGTCACAAAAATTGAAAAAAACGATAGGAGAGTCATTGTCCATGAATTGTCGTCAGTTTTTTTTTTGCAACAACAATTGATTGTAAATCAACGATATCTCCCTCATCTGGACTCTGATTCAACCGATTGTTTTTTTGTTAATTTGGGTATTTTTTCGCAAGGAATCTAGATATGTTATTTATTTTTTTTTTTTTTTGTAAATTTTACACCAAAAAATTTAGATCTGATATGTAAACTCACCGCCCAAAAAAATTCATGCAAACAATTGAAAAATAAATAATTTCTTCTCACTTTGCCCAAGAAAGTTCTTTGTAGAGGTCGTAGCACATGCATGAATTTTGTTGAAGATTGCTGCAAAACTTTAAGACTGAAATATGCATAAAACTCTCATTCCCATGGAGTTATAACCTGAATCTGATACCAATTATCTAGATCTTGGTGGGAGGCCCCCAAGATCTCAAAAATTGAAAAGCGAGAAGAAAAGAGGAGAACACACAAGAACAAAACCGAAAATAAACTTCCTTTTATTAAAATAGATAAGAACTGTAAAGTCTACATTATGGTGGACAATCTATCCTTTTACAAAATGTGACTTGTTACTTATAGCCTTTTTTTGTTACAATAACACAAGTAATTTGCATGGGTGGTTAAATACCATGAGTGAATGAAGACCATGGATGAATGAATACCATGGATTGATGTCACTTACAATACCATGGGTGAATGAATATCATGAGTGGATGCCACTTACGATACCATGGGTAAATTCCATGGGTGGATGAATAACATGGGTGGATGCCACTTACAATACCATGGGTAAATTCCAAGGGTGGATGCATATCATGGGTGGATGAATACTATGGGTGGATGTCATTTTCATTCGGATCATCAAAATGCATAAAAAGAACAAGTAGAGTCTATGAAATTCTCTGTAAACAGTATAAATAAAAGTTTGAATGATTTCCAATTTTATGTTTCTACAATGGAAGGATTTGTAAGAGAAGGTCATAGTGAAGCAAGAACATTGTGTGCAAAAATAGATGGACAATTTGAAGAAATCGAAAATGAAATCCACAAAGCCTTTGTGTTGACCCATTCAAAGATTGAAGATATTTCCTCACAATTGGGAAAATTGTCTTCTACGTCCAAAGATAAAGACATTCCTTCTTCACTATTGTTTAGTCAGCCTGCCCCTATACATTCTATCCAGAAATCAGTAGATAAATTCCCCAGTTTATTTCCTAAAGAAAAATAAGAAAAATCAGAAACCTCATTTGACTCTCATTTACTGCCAATTTATGATCCATTGCCCAGCCAATACTCAAGATATCTTGCTCCTGATTTGAGTAGTAAGGTAAGCTGACAGAATCTCAAACATTTTTCAATGATGCACATAAAAAATGGAACATTAATAATCTAAGTTTTGGTCAGATAAGACAAATGATTGATCAAATGTTCATTGAATATAAGCTAATGTGCATGAGGGTTAAAAGTGAAGTAGAAGCCCGTAAGACACTAATTAAGTGTTTTACTAGTACACTCAAAAGATGGTGGGAAACAAAATCCTCTCCAGCATTGGTAGATAAAATGGCAGAAGAAGTAGTTAAAGATGAAGCAGAGGATGTTGTACATAATGAAAATGGGAATCCCCAAAATAACATGATTGAAGCTCTGACATCATTCATCCTTGAACACTGGTGTGGTGCTGAATCAAAAATATCATATAAACACTCTCTGATATTAATGAATCTCAAATGTGAAAAAATGTCCCAGTACGAAGACTTCCATAGGGATTGTATTCAAATAATATATTGTTGGAAATAATATTGAGAGGGGGGGGTGAATCGGTATTAGTTAAATAAATATCTTTTTCTTTTCATACTCTCATTGATATATGCTACTTCAATGAAGGTAACCCTCATGTACATGCAACTATCTTTAAAGCAACCAACGTATATCCAACAAACATATGATTCAATTAATTCATCATATGTTGATCTTTATCAGTGCATCAGTACTTCATTAACAATATAAATAGTAACCATTTGCAGTAATAATAGAATAAACCATCACACATAAACAACACACGTGAACACCAAGATTTAAGGTGGAAACCCAATGTAGGACAAAAACCACCTCCTGCTGTTTTCTTTTAATATAAGAAAAACCTATTTACAATCTTGTACTAGTGCAGACTCATACTAGTACGCAACACCCACCTGTAGAAGGCTACAACCTTCTCTCATTCTCTAGCTTCTACTGGAAGGGAGCTACAACCCCCTAGCTCTTGTACTAGTTGATTTGTTTACTAATACGTAGTCCCCAGCCTATATAAGTCTCCAACCTTCACTCATTTTCCAGTTGCTACTAGAAGGGAGCTCCAACCCCTTGGCTCTTGTACTAGCCAATCCATTACTAGTGCGTAGGTGCCAACCTACAGAAGGCTCCACCCTTCACTCAGTTTCCAGCTGCTACTGGAAGGGAGCTCCAACCCCTTGGCTCTTGTATTGGCCGATATGTTTACCAATATGTAGGTGCCGACCTATAGAAGGCTACGAACTTATCTTTTCCTCCAGGGACCACATTTCATAAATTTTTAGACTAGATACTCCTTGAACACAATGCCACAATCTGAAGGCCGTGTTTCATCAAATTTTCATACTGGACCCATCAACAACATTGAAGAGCAAAATGAATCACAACTACAATACAACCATCAAATACATCTGCATCAATAAATCAATGAAAATCAATCATCAATGTCTGAATCAACCTCAACTGAATCATTCAATCACTGACAACCCATCATCATTGAATCAAATCACAATCAATCAATCTGAACATTCAGAACACTGTCACTAGAACATAGAGCAGAATCCAAAACTCCGCAACAACAACCAGAACCAACTACAACTTCAAATATCATATTTCATAATGTATACGCTACTTCAATGTGCCGAACTGGTGTGTATACATGCTTTTATCAAAGCCAACAAGCGTACATATATGCAAATATTAACTCATAACTTTGCAGCTATTTTAGACTTCAGTCATACCCAAATCATAACATTTACAGAATAAAACATGCATCAGTATTCAGATCTAGACTCTCCATGATCAAACCACATAATGATAATTCATTTCAGGTATTATGATCCTGATCCATCATCCATCGTCAATCAAATAGGTGCATCCTTAGTTCAAATCAAGCAAAGCATAAAAAACCCATAACCTGCATATTTGATCTAACACTTCATAAGGTATTCAATTCTTGCACACTTGGCCTTATGATCTTCTCCTCCTTATATAGCTTTAGGCCTTTTCTCAATACCTTGGACCAAAACTAGTTAGGATCAATACCTAGGATCAATACCTTGGACAAAATACCTTGGACCCAAAATACCTTGGACCAAATACCTCGGACCCAAACCTTGGTTTTCCAACATGTACGCTCTTTTCCTCCTGTGGGAGTGTGTGTATATGTATACGCTCCTTTTGTTCTGTTAACTTGCGTGTGTACATTGCTTGGACAAAGTGAACCAACGTATACTTCTTAAACCAGTCTCTTTCTTCAATCTTTGGAGTCTAATCTGTAATCCTTTGTTGTTAACCTGCTGCATTGTGAACTGTCATCTAAGTGAGTTTCCATCAAGGACAACACCTATATCATAATGCCAACAATCCCCCCCTTTGGACTTGATGGAAGCAACAACACCAAGAGATTATCCTGCTTTGACATCAAGGGCAAAGGGAAAACCAAGATATTCTCCCCTTTTGATATACATTATGCTACCCATGCTCCCCCTGAGTACATGCTAAATTTTGTGATTAAGCTCCCCCTTTGTACATGCAGAGTCTACAAAAATAGTTTTCAAAAGAATAACATGACTCTATATGACGTTCCTATCACTAATGACTCATACATACATCAATCTCCCAACCAAGTGGGTATACACCAATTTTGACTCACCCACCTAACCAAGTGGGGATATACCAAATGTTTATACATGACTAAAATAGAAATTATTACATCATCCTTCCCATGCATAGTGGGGCTACAAATTATGTCTTTTCATGACCTTTACATCAAATGATCTACATGACATTTATAACAAGGACCACTAATCTAACCAACACCATGATAGTCATCAACAACTATCATACACCATATATGATTTACACCATCAGCTTCTGTTAGCAACATCAAGATCAACATCATCAAAAGAGTCACCTGAAACAAAAAAACTATGTGGATCAACCAATATAAGTGTATTCATGTACCATTATCTTCTAACGTAATGCCAACAATGCATTATTAGAAGCATATGCTCCCCCTGAACCTATGCCAACTGTTTATTGTCATATCTAATCATTACAAATATCAGTAAGAATCATCAAGGCATCATCATCAATCAGATACACATCAACTTTTTAACAACTTATGAGTACATTTCCACATATCATCAGTAGATTGTAACCATCATCAAATAGAGCAGATAATTGATTGAACCATATCAAACCCCTTTTCCTGAGTCTGTCCCACTGTTTTTTCCTCAAATCAACATATACGTGACTGTGCAACTTAGAACTCGCATATATACGTGGCTTGTCTTCATGAAACTTGTGTATGAGATTTATAACACTGAAGTTTCACACTTTTAGCTCCCCCTGAGTCTATTATGTTTGTGCATTTTGCTATGCCACATCTTTCTGACTGTACTTCCTTCTTCTTCCATATCTTCGAGTGTGATAATGTTTTCTCCTTTTGGTATGGTGCCGAAAATTTTCTCCTGCATTCCTTTGGTATATGTCCAAAATTGTTACATGCATAACATCTTACATGTTTCATATTCCTTCTATAGAAATCAATGGATTTGTGAACAAACATATTGCAAGAAAAACAATATCCCTTAAAGTACATGGAACCTAATGATCTTTCTGTGTGATGGTCTTGAACCATTCTACTTCTGCATTTCACTACAAAATTTCCAAAATTATGACATGTAAAACATTCAACATTATTCATCAGAGGAAATAACTGACTATCACTTCCACAGTTAGGAGTAAAATATTTTCTTTGAAGACTTTCTTTCCTTGGTTGTTGATGGGGTTGACCTCTCATCTCCTTGTTGAGCATTTCAGATTTTGCATTAGAGTTTCTTGCTTTATCTTGTGAGATAGATTCGTCTTCAATAGATTCATGAAAACCAAGAATGTTTATGGTAGGAGACCTTTGACTACTAAGAATATTATCCAAAATCTTAGTACTATCTTGAAATCGTAACAGTTTATCCTTTTCTTATAATTTACCTTTTAAGATATTTACCTCAACCTGATATTTCTCTTCCTTTTCCAGATATTGCTTCTTCAAGATTTGTTCAGCCTTTATTCCTTCTTCCACTTGTTGCCTTAATTTGAGAATCTCATTTTCTTGTTCTTCATCTGCTTGAGGTAGTTCTTCATTCTGCTTATTTTCAAGATCTTCTTTTAAAGAAAGGATCTTAGCTTCAAGACTTTCATAGTAACTGGATCTATCTTTAAGTCTCTTGATTGTTGTACTATTTTCATTTACTTCATTTCTTAATGATGTCACTTCATCCTGGAGCTTTTGACATTGATCTTCCTTTTCCTTATACTACTTCCTTACTTTGATTCCTTCCTCCAACTGAGCTTTTAGTCTGGTAACTTCTTCTTTGAAGGCACATTCCATTTTGATAAAAAGATCTTGTTGACTTCTTATTTTATATGCAAGTCTTTTAACTTTTGCCTCTATGTTTCTTTCATGATCACTTCCAATATCCTCAATAATGCACGAACAAAGAAAAGTATCACTAGAGGACAAAAAATTTGTACCTGATACTTCATTTGCTTGTTCATCTTCAATCTGAGGTGATTCTAAATCTGAATACTTACTTCCACCTAACGGCCAATTGTCTCTCTTGCTGTCGTTGTTCCTTTAAGATGTCTTCTTTTTATGAGGCGCTTTCTTCTTTAGATTCTTTCCCATTTTTTCTACAGATCTCCTTCAAGCGATCAAGCTTTTACCAAAGGACCTCTATGATCCCAATTGTTGGAAATAATACTAAGAGGGGAGGTGAATTAGTATTAGTCAAATCAATATATTTTTCCTTTCATACTATGATTTATATACGCTACTTCAATGAAGGTAACCCGCATGTACAAACAACAGTCTTTAAAGAAACCAGCGTATATCCAACAAACTTATGATTCATTTAATTCATCATATGTTGATATTTAATTAGTGCATCAATACTTCATTAACCATATAAATAGTAACCATGTGCAGTATAACATAATAAACCATCACACATAAGCAACACACATGAACACCAAGATTTAAGGTGGAAACCCAATGCGAGACAAAAACCACCTGTTGTTATCTCCTTTTAATATAAGAAAAACCTGTTTACAATCTTGTACTGGTGTAGACTCATACCAATACGCAGACACCCACATATAGAAGGCTATAACCTTCTCTCGTTCTCCAGCTTCTACTGTAAGGGAGCTACAACCCCCTAGCTCTTGTACTAGTTGATCTGTTTACTAGTATGTAGTCGCCAATCTATAGAAGGCTCCAACCTTCACTAGTTTTCTAGCTGCTACTGGAAAGGAGCTCCAACACCCTGGCTCTTGTACTAGCCAATCCATTTACTATTACATAGGTGCCAGCCTACAGAAGGCTCCAACCTTCACTTGTTTTCTAGTTGCTACTAGAAGGGAGCTCCAACCCCCTGTCTCTTGTACTAGCTGATATGTTTACCAGTACGTAGGCATCGGCCTACACAAGGCTACGAACTTCGGTCTTCCTCCAGGGACCACGTTTCATACATTTTAAGACTGGATACTCCTGGAACACAACACCACAATCTGAAGGGCACGTTTCATCAAATTTTCATACTGGACCCATCAACAACATTGAAGCTCAAAATCAGTCACAACTACAATACAACCATCAAATACATCTGCATCAACCAATCACTGAAACTCAATCATCAATCTATGAATCAACCATAATTGAATCAATCAATCACTGACAACCCATCATCACTGAAGCAAATCACAATCAATCAATCTGAAAATTCAGAACACTGTCACCAGAACACAGTCAACAGAACATAGAATAGAACCCAGAACTCTACAACAACAACAACCAGAACCAACTACAACTTCAAATATCATATTTCATAATGTATATGCTACTTCAATGTGTCGAACCGATGTGTATATGTGCTTTTATCAAAGCCAACAAACATAACATACAAATCTGTAAATATTAACTTATAACTTTGCAGCCATTTTAGACTTCAGTCATACCCAGATCATAACATTTACAAAATAAAACATGTGTTAGTATTTAGATCTAGACTATCCATGACCAAACCACATAATGATAAGTCATTTTAGGTCTCATGATCTCGATCCATCATCCATCATCAACCACATAGGTGCATCCTTAGTTAAGATCAAGCAAAGCATCAGAAACCCATAACCTGCATATTTGATCTAACACTTCATAAGATATTCAATTCTTGCACACTTGGCCTTATTATCTTCTCCTCCTTATATAGCTTTAGGCCCTTTGTGAACACCTTGGACCAAAATCACTTAGGACCAATACTTAGGTTCAATGCCTCAGACCAAATACCTTGGACCAAATACCTTAGACCAATACCTTGGACCCAAATACCTTGCACCAAATACCTCAGACCAAAACCTTGGTTTTCGAACATGTAAGCTCTTTTCCTCCTGCGGGAGTGTGTGTATATGTATATGCTCCCTTTTTTTATTAACCTGTGTGTATATGCTGCTTGGACAAAGTGAACCAGCGTATACTTCTTAAACGACTCTCTTTCTTCAATCTTTGGAGTCTGATATGTAATCCTTTGTTGTTAACCTGCTGCACGATGAACTATCATCTGAGTGAGTTGCCATCAAGGACAACACCTATATCAAAACGCCAACATATATGAAGTAAAAGATAGCAAGAATCTCTTATGGAAACATGTGTATCTTGCAGCTTTGCCTTCTAAATTTGTAGATTACTTGAACATTCAAGAAGTATTCCAAAACCCCTATGAATATTATACTTGGGCGGAGATATATAGTATCATAACAAAAGCCTTAGTTGGAATATGCACAAATATGAAGGTGAATATATCTATACAGGAATTGTCCAAGCTACCTAATAGTAGATCTATCTACAACAAATATGGTCTATCTATAAATGATCCTAATTTACAAAAGAAAAGTGTGAAGAAGGCCCTCAAGAAAATCTCGAAAAGAAAAATGAACCATCCTACAAAACCCCAAAGAATAACAAAAGAAAATGGCTACTACAAAAGAATTCCCAATTCCCACTATTATGGTCCTCAAGATATTCATCTTAAGACTCATAAACAAGAAGCCTAGAATAGGCTCACCTAGTGGTTATGTGGAAAAAAAGCGTATACTTCATATAATTGTCCACATGGAGAAGAATCAAAAATACAGAGAGGGAAAAGGTCCCAAGAAAATGTTAGAAAATACCAACGAGATAGGCAAAAAAGAGAAGAAATAAAACCCTTAGTCCACATCTAGTGTTATAAATGTGGTTCCAAACTACATAAAACAGAAAATTTTCCCAATATTCATATTGTTGTAACATCCTTTATTTTTGATAAGTTAGTTGTTAGTTTATAAAAGAGGGTATAAAAGAATAAAGGAAAAAATGAAATATGAAAAAATAGAAAAATAAAAAGAGGTGAAATAGAACCCCATCAAAAGAAAGTCAAAAATATTTGAATAGTGTGCTTGCTTAAAGTGCCACTTCATGGAAAAATTCCATTTGTAATAATAAAGGTCTATGTGTAGTTTGTTTTTATGCTACAACTTTTTTCTTCTGATTTGAGTCAAACTGTTTAACCTTGAGCAGATCATTTAAATTTTTGTTCTAGACTAGAGATAAATTTAACAAAATAGTTTAATTTTGGTTGAAAATTAGAAATTAGGTTAGATTCGGAAAATAAAAGGCCTAATATGCTTAAAAATTGGCCTAAAGTGATGTAGATTAGGTTTGGAATAATTGATTAGTGATTGTATTAATTCTTATTATTGTTAATTACCCCGCTTAAGTGGTTATTAAGTATTGTAAAGGGTTATATGTAAATGTTTTAATCAAAATCATATAGGACAAAAAAATTTGTCGGCAAGTGTTAATGAATGAACCGAAATCGACAGTTGCCACCCTTCCCACCCAGAACAGAGTTTAGGAAGTGCTTTGCACGCCCCAGCTACGAAACAATTTAACAGTGAGGGGGGGATGTGAAAAGTGGTTTCCGCCCATGTGAGCCCCCCACCTACATGTTTCCCCCTCAACATTTCACACACCCCCCCACTCTAAACTACTTATGACTACCCCCCTCTGAAATTTGTTATTCCCTCTCCTATGCCTTCTCATACCACCTCGACATCCGATCCTTTCGCGCAATCTTCATCCAATCCTCTTGTTCGACATGCCCACCACTATTTTCATATTCATTCCCATTAACCGTTCTCGCTATCCATTTTCGAATAAATTCCTTAACCGTTAAACTATAAATGCTTATTCGTTGCCACAATCCTTTCCCTGTTAAGTCATTAATTTGTTGATTAGCCTGTTATTAACGGCTTTTGTTGTAATGGTAGCTTAAATTTCCCTATCAATACTCATTGTCCCCATTACAACTACTTTTCTTATTGTTCTACTTTTTCTAAATTATTTAGATTTCCTACAAAATTACTATTGAGCCAAGTCTGTAATATGAATCATCACTCAACCATCTCTGTAGTTTTTGTCATATTACTATTCCTGTCTAATATCATGGCTCCTAGGAAGAAGGAAAAATATTTCGCTGGTTTTTCTTCAGCACAAGAAAACTCACAAATTTCTGATCCTCTTGACCTGGACCATATCCCATTAGCCGACCAATACTTCAAAATCACAGATACTGAGTGTGAATTTGACATGCTTGAATTTCACAACTGGCTCAAACAAACTTACTTTTATTCAGAGGATGAAATAAATCTCTGGGAATCAAACCTTCCTTTATACATGTTTCGTCAAGCCCATTGTTTCCCTGGTTTAGTTATTTGGTGTCAATCTAAGTATAATCCCTTGCAAAGAACAGTAGTGGATCAGAATGGTGACATTCTAATAACCATCACTGTTGAAGCCATAAACAAAATGATTTTGATACCTGAGATTGATTCCCTCAGCTTTTTCTCCCTTTCAGCTCTGATTGACCTATATCATAAACTTACATTTCCTAAGAGAGCTCAAATATTTGACATTTTTCTCCCTAAAGATGCTGAGCTTCCAAAGAAAAATCCTTCTTACTCAACATCCATGTGTCCAGAGAGAGCCAAGCAAATTATTTCTGTAATTTCATCCCTGTTAGGCTACTCATCAGATCAATGGGTAGACAAGGCTATCTTAGGTTATTTGTCTATCTTTTCAAAAGAAAACAAGCCTACATTTATGTATAACTACAGTCAATTTTTGGTTGATGGTATGCATGAGCTGCTTATGAATATCACAACTGAAGGAGTATTCAAATAATATTCTATATTACTTCACATGTTCATTTTATAGCAGGGAGAAAAATTACCCATTGCTTTACGAAAGCAGGATGAGCAGCAAGAAGATCAATCAATTATTCATTGGACCTCACTGATCAGAAAGAACTCAACTGAGTTCAAATTTGAAGATTTCATAGATTGTTTCATTCACCCAATAGCACAACTTTTTAGCAGTCATAGTGAACTAAGAATCTGTCCCCAAATCAAGAGGATCTTGCACCTTAGTGATTAAGTCAGAACATGAGACTGGTATCTCTATCAAAACTACATAGAGATTAGAGTATATGGGTGTGAGTTGGCTCCATACAAGTTGTCAAAGTATGTTCCAATGATAATTTTCTCTTTGGAATATATCAGGCAAATGATGAATACGGATGAGCTACATTTCATCTCAAGAAAGAGAAAATCACAATTTAATATTAAAGCACAGGTTGGGTCATTCATTTGCAACACCAGGTCAACTAGTACAAAGGTAGATGCCATACTCAAATAGATGGGTTTTCAATCCAGCTTCACTTGGTCCTATGATCCATTTAGCATTATTTCATATTTAAGGGTGGATCTCAAGACTACTCCTTATAAGCACACACCTAGGCCTGAAATTGAGAAATTCAGAAATCAAGAACAGTGGGAAGAGAATACTCTTCAAGAAGTAGAGGAAAAAGTCTTTCCTCCTTCTACTCATTAGACTCTAGTTTCTCAAACTAAGCTAAACAAAAGGCCTAGTGAAGGATCATCATCATCAACAATGGCAGAAAAGGAGTTCATCCACTTCCAAAAGAAATCAAGGATTGAATCAATGACCACTACTACTATTGCAACTCAAGGTCAAAAGGAGCCTATTATCATCAATCTAGATAATTCCTAGGTATCTATAGGCATTGAGGAGCATGTAATTACTACTCCTTCCTCTTCCACTTCATAAAATTTGCTAGAAATTACTCATTCTGCTGGACCAAGTGAAACAAAGCAGTCAAATGTTTTCACTAACTTTCTTGAGATCAAGTAAAAGATTGAAGCTTTAAACGCTAATGTCTATGGATAGTTCTGGAAGTAGACTTCCACTTTGCAACATAGGTTACTGACATCCTTTGAAATTGAGAAGGGGAGAATGCAGATGGTCTTTCTACAAGCTTAAGTAACTTTTCCCAAAGGTTCTACTGATTATAAGAAAACTATATTCTCATTTGATGCCAATTATATTTATCAAATTGACCAAATGGACATGCCTATTCAGTCTGGTGAGATGTTGCTTTCAATCATGACCAACACTGCTATGGCATTGTCTAAGATTAAAAATTCTCTATCAAATGTGTAGTCTTAATTGAAAATTGAGAAAATATCATCTCTAGCTAAGGATAATAGGGTTAAGTCATTGGAGGACTTAGTCATTAAAATAAGTTATGATCCTACTGATGTAAAAGTAGTAGAAGATATAATCAGAAGAAAGAACACAAATATTGCAGCATTAAGAAAACAATTGAAAATGCCTTCTAGAGAGGACCCCCATACTAAGGAAATAAAAGAGATGGAACAACATAAAGAAGAAATGCTCAAACTGATAATTGAACAAAATGTACAGATTAAAACCGTGGAGGAACAGATTGAGAATTTTCTTAAAGAAAAAGAGCAATTTACTCAATTATCTATTGCCCCCACCACAAATATTCCTATTACATCTTCATCAGCCACAAGGGAATCTACATCAACAACATAGGATTTGAACAAAATTTCACAGGCACTCATTCATCAAAAGAAATAGAATGAGCGTCTCCTGAAGAAATTCCAAACTTTGGAAGCACATAAAATAAAAATTGACAATTTGTATGTTGAGGAAATGTAGAAAACACACATGTTGAACATAAGGATTGAAGAATTATAGATTCAGTCACTAATGGCACAAACCTTGGCTCAAGCCAAGGGAAGCATTTGGTCAGACATAAATCAAGCCATAACTGAAATATGTCCATCCATTCATATTGTTTTCGAGCAAGAGGAACTCATCAACAAACGTCAAGTAGTCATTGATGAAGTGAAACAGTTGCTCAAAGATAAACCAAGTAAGACTACTAATATGATCACAATTCTTAATTCAAAGAGTAGGACAAAGTTGGAGCAAATACAAATTTTAGACAAAAAATAAACCATTTTAGAGATCAAAAAGGTTCTCTAAAAGAAGAACTTGATGACACAACTTGAAACAAATGTCAAGTATTAAGGACCTTTGTTCAAAGATTTCACTTTAAGTTTAATTTACTTAATCAGAGAGGATTTCCATGATTAGTGGCTGCAAATGATAGGCTTATCATTTTGGAAGATTACTGCCATAAACTTTACAGCAAAGCAATTGATAAATCATGTTTTGCTGGCATAAAAGGGCACATTACAAGGAAGCAAGCATTAGAAGCATTAGACTTTGACTTGACCATTAAGCATGAAATAAAACATAATTTTCTAAATAAGCCCACTTTTGAGAAATATACAGAAGTAGATGAAGTTTACAAGAAGTTGGTGAATGTCACGATACCGAGTGAAGAAATATAGGATCACTTCTGCGAAGTAATTGAATATTCAACTGACAAATAGCTGGGCAACACCTTTTGGGGACCAGTGATCAACAAATTCCTAAAGAATAGTACCACCACTTAGCAATTTTTAATTTCCTATTATTTTGTACTATTTTTGTAAAATTTTGTAAGAAATGTCTCTAACATATATTTAGATTTGTATAAATAACTCCTTATTAGAGTTATTATGGGTTGAACCCTTTTATGAACATTCAAAACAGAATTGTAATCGAGCTGGAGAATTGTAAAGCTAATGAAACGATTCTAAATTTGCCTACTATAGTTATATCTTCTTGTAAGTTTTCACATGTGCTTATTTCATTATGAATTGATTCATATATTCAATTCTTTATGTAGAGAACTGGGTCTGACTATCAGTCAGTCTTAAATCCCTTGTGAAGTTATCAGCAATAACTAGGGACTAGCTTATAAGGCTATTTGTTATTATAAACTCCCCTATATCAATTAATTGTCATACAAATCTACATTTGTTTGAATATATTTTTTTTCTACAGGAAACGTTGTTTACTTGTAATCTTTGCTTATAACCAATCAAATATTCTGTTTGAATATTTAGCAAGTTATATCATCACACTTTTTGCTATTCATTCACTTTAAATCAATTAACTATAGTTAGACAAATATCAACCCTTTCATCTAGTTTAGTAATTGTTAAGGCCTAAGAACCTCTTTTAAATAATTCATATCACTAGTCATCCATAAAATTTAAAACCAACAAAATATTTTAGATGCTTTGGCATGACTAACTGACCTAGATTCATCTCAAAGGACAACATCAAACTAGCACCATTGCTCGGGAACAAAAATTGAACTATTTTCCCTGGGACAATGATTGAAACTTTTTCATTAAGTTGAATAAAGAAACTGTAGGTTGAAAATCATTCACTTGGTGACTCTACTTAACCAATATGGCTCCTTCAAAACATACTAGATCTTACTCTAACCCCCAAATCATATATCCTTTATCTGATCCTGAGAGACTGATGAGAGAGACCTCATTTAGAAGGAGACTTGGAGCTTTTGCTTCTTCTTCTGTACCATTACAACCTTAAGATATTCTAGCTTCTGATCCCTTTAGCTCTGTTCCAATCCAATTAGATTTGGCTAATCTAACACCTAAGGTTTTAGAAGTTTTATCTAAAGGAGCTGATCTGTAGTCAACTCTCTTAGTCCAATATTTTGAATCTTACACACTTCCTGAAATATTTTTAGATTCTGCCAAGTCAGAGGAAGAACTAGATGTACATTTACCAGAGCTAAAACCAACTAATTTTATCTCCCCAACTCATTATAAATTCCCATCCACTTCTGCCCAACCTGAAGAAACATTCTCCATATATTCAAATCCACTATTTGAAAGTAAAGAGTAGGTTGAAACAAAGTTTTAGAAGTTAGTAATAAAAACACCTTTGAAAACTTATATCTCCTCCACTTTCCCATTCTCCTCGTCCCACTTTTACACCTCCATCTTCACCCACTACTTCACCACCTGCTTCATCATCCTCCATTGCATCTTCTCCTCCCTCTTCTACTCAATCATCTTCTTTTTCATCTTTAGATATGGCATTTCGACCTATAGTTCAAGCTAGATATGTTTCCCTACATCTTCCCAACTAGTTAAACAATTTTCCTGATGAGTATTTGAAACACCTGCCCAGGTTTAATGGTGAAATTGGCCTGACTGCGGAAGATCATCTAGATGTATTCTTAGATTTTGCAGATAATATGAATGTTGAACATGAGGATGTTTATATGATTTTATTTGTTTAGTCCTTTGAGGGAAATGTCAGGATATGGTTTTTTTTTTTTGGCTGAAGCAAAAGCCAAACCTTCTATTTCATTCATTCAAAAGATAAGTTACATAGTATACAGAAACCTGTCAATTTGTAGAAACTCAGGAGAACAGGAATTCCTACCAAAGGCTAAGATCCATCAACAAACACCCGAAAACCCAAAACCCATGGGAAAAACCCTAAAGGGCTATAGGAATCCTAACCAAAAGGCTGCACCAGACATAACACACCCCCAGAGCCGTTCATCGATAGTGGTCACCCCCGACCACCCAAAGAATAGAAAGGACACCAAAGGACAAGACGCACCATCGAGAAACTGGGAGAAGGCCTGTCGGGACCCAATAAACAACGTGAATGATCCCAACCATGCATCCGAGCTGCCAGACCAACGGCCAGGAGCCATATCGCTCCGCCGAACATGACAAAACCTTAACAAGCGATGAAGGGCAGTTTCCAAAACTACCACCTTGCCATGTATTGTAATCCCTATGGGATCGCTCCCGAAACTGAAAAACCACTTCCCACTTTACTGACATGCAATTGTCGAAAAACCGACTATGGTCATGATTTCTAGCCTGAAAGTGGAAATAAGGTGAAATCCAACTACTCTACACTACTGACCGCCCGTTCTTCCTAATCATACAACAAAACCAGAACCCGATCCAGAGTTTGTTTGGAATTGATTCCACAAGAAGCCCACCCGTAACCTGGGAATCCCAATCGACTTGCTCCAGGAAGAAGAGAGACCAAAAATGACTTTCCAACCATCCTAGTTTATGCTGCTGGGTTGAGGGTGCACCATCCGGCCACATCAATTCATGCTATTCAACCTAGCCCAAAATCGAAAAACTTCCCTATCCTCAGCAGCTTGATCCTCACAGATAACCTTTAGATGACTTTGAGGAATTTCTTGCCACTTTTTAGCCATCCCACAGTCTTCACTACACACTCCTTGATTGGTCAGTAAGTCTGCAAGCTTATTGGCATTATGATGAACATGGTTGAAACTTATAGTTCAGAGACCTTGGAGATGAACTTGGATTCTTTGATAAACTTGGATACGTTTCCAGTGATTCAAGACTTTCTCTAGCCGAGAACCACCACTGATTCTTTACATAACATTAATGGTTATCTTAGAGTACGCTTCTACAATGACATTAGAGTGATGGTTCTGAATCAAAAACTCTAGACACTGCTCCAAAGCCATCACTTCCGCCTTGTTGTTGGTAGCTCTTCCTAAATGACAGTGGAAGATAAAGATAATATTGCCCTATTCATCCCTTAAAACACCTCCATAACCAGTAGTTCCTGGATTGCCTTTTGAGGCACCATCAATGTTATATTTCAAAAAGCCTTTCGGTGGAGGTTGTTAGAAGTCCTTCTCTGTAAACATAATTGTATCCCTTTTGTCTATACCTTGAGGAATTATCCCTTGCAATCCCAGTTGCCTGAGAGTTGTCTGCTCATTATCTGACGGGGGATTCTTGGGGATATTGCGAACAGTGGAACTGACTGTCTCTCTGAGCTGTTTCAAGATAAGATCAAATAGATGATGTGGTGAAGACTTTTCATTCTTGAAAATTGTTTTGTTTATTTCTTTCCAAACATTCTAGATAATGAAGCAAGGTGTGAAAGTCTATGCCAAATTAAGAAATTCATTTTCCGTATAGTTTCTTCTCCATTGGTTTAGGGTGTTTGTGATACTTCCTCTATCTCTATCATACTGGTGGAAAATTTAAGAGAACGAATCCCACAGCCAGGTAGTGTACGAGCAGCTATTGAGAATATGTTCCATTGTCTTCTCCTGCTCTTCACAGAGCTAGCATCTCAAAAGATCCATAAATCCTCTTCTCCTGATGTTGTCCCTAGTTAAGATTTTCTTATGATGAACCAACCACATGAAAAGCTTGATCTTCATCCAGCCTTGATGCCTTCATAGATGTAACCAGGTTTTGTCTGGAACCCTAGAACCAAGCCCAAGGAGAAAACATTTTGCTTCCTTAAGATTAAAGGTTCCTTTCTTGTTATTACCCCATCTCAATTGATCGTATCCCTCTATTAATAAGATCATTCTTTGCTTTAGTAAGTCCCCAGGAGCCTCTGCTTTGAATTTTATGGGGCTTTCCTCTTTGCAGTCAATGTTTCTCCAGCTTCTCCACTTTCTGGAGATATGAGTAAAATTCCAAAAATCCTTTACGTTGATTAACACTTGGGCATCTGTTTCCTACTTGAGGCTTGAAAAATTCTCTGTTAACAACGTTGGTTCTTGTTGCCATTTGTCCTCCCAAAAGAGAGAAAGATCTCCTGCTCTAATTTCCCATAAATTGTTCTTTTGAACCAGGCTGTTGTTTTCCCAGGCTCTATTCCATATATGGGAGCCTTTTATAATTCCAGACATTCTTATGAGATCATTAGTGTGCCAATAGCTGGCATATTTCTCCTGAACCCATCTCCACCAAAGCTTGGCTCCTAGGACTTTACAAAGAATCTCTTGATCGTCCAAGCCTAGACCCCCATGACTTTTGGCTTTACATATTTTTTCCCAAGAAACCAGGGTCCATTTCTTCCTTGTTTCTTCCTTGCCCCAAAGGAAATATCTTGCATATTCCTGATTTGCTCTAAGACACCTTTGGGAGCTAGGAGAGCAGATAACATGAAAACTGGGATAGATTGCAGAATTGCCTTTGTTAGAACTAACTTGCATGACAGGTTCAAGGCACGGAGGGTCCATTTTTTGACTCTGTCTTGTAACTTGTTAAGAACCGGTTCCCATATACTCTTGTGAATGGGTTTGGCTGTAAGAGAAACTCCTAAATATTTTAAGGGGAGGGAATCTCTTTGAAAACCAAGAATTCTTGAGATATTTCTTTGGATAGCATTGACTTAGAGAGATTGACTTCCATACCTGTGTCCAAGGCAAAATCTTTAAGGATTTTCTTGTAGACGGAAGCCTCTTTAACAGTGGGGATTCCTCGCAGTAAGGTATCATCGACAAATTGTTGATGAGTCAAAGCCAAACCATTCTCAGAAACTTGAAGACTCCTGATTTTTCCCATAGCCTTGGCTTGCTTAATGGATCGCCCAAGTCCTTCCATAATGAGAATGAAGAGAAAGGGAGAGAGTGGGTCTCCCTGCCTGAGGCCTCTAGAAGGAATGAAGATCTCTGAGGGAGAACCATTTACCAGTATAGAAAAGCTGGAAGAAGTCACCAGTGCCATGACCCATCTGATCCAGTTGTGATCGAACCCAAAGGCTGAGAAAACCTTCTTGATGTACATCCAATTCACCTTGTCATATGCTTTGGCTATATCCAATTGCATGATCATCCGCGCTTGCCTTTTGCTGGTTAGCATATGAACCACCTCATGTGCTTGAATAATGTTGTTAAGAATTTGTCTTCCCTCCACATAACCTGATTGTTCCTCAGACACTAGCGAGGGAATGAGAGGTTTGAGTCTATTAGACACTACTTTGGATATTATCTTGTAAACCACATTACATAAGGAAATAGGTATGTACTTATCTACAGTTTTAGCAGAGTCCTGTTTGGGAATTAGGGAGATGAAGGAGGTGTTGAGAGCTTTCAGGATAGTTTTGCTACTCCTGGAATCCTCTACCACATTCAAAATTTCCTCTTTGACAATATGCCAACAAGCTTTAAAAAAATCCACATTGAAACCATCTGGGCCTGGTGCTTTTCCATTATGCATATCTTTGAGAACCCCACTGACCTCCTCTTTAGTAACTGGTTTATTGAGGTTAAAATTGCCCTCTCTGGACATCAGCTTAGGGATATGCCTTGTAATTCCCCTGATGGACTGATCTCTGTCTAGATTGTTTTCCTGAGTGATATTTCGAAAATGTTGAACAAGCACAACTTCAATATCCTTATGAATGTTCTGAATCTCCCCTTCCTCATTCTTAATTAATGAGATTCTATTATGAGCTTTATTAGCCATAGTGGATCTGTGAAAAAATCTTGTGTTCTGCTTTCCTTCCTTGAGCCATTGAACTCTAGATTTTTGTCTCCAAAATATTTCCTCTTGTTTGCATAACTTTTCCCAATCTAGATGGTATTTATCAGCCTGATCACTTTTGGATTTGTCAAATTCATCTTTTATCAGAGCCTGGTTGAGTTCTAGAATCTTGATTTCCATTGATTTGTTTGCCTCAAAAATGTTACTGAAATCCTTCTGGTTCCATTCCCTAAGTCTGAAATTAATGTGCTTTAGTCTTTTATGAAGGAGGTACATCTTAGATCCTTGGATTTTCAAGCCTTCAGACCACCATTTTTCAATGTTATTGATGAAATCCGAGTGGTAGAGCCAGATATTTTCGAATCTGAAGGGTCTATTCCTAGGAGAATCAATACCCTTGATTTCCAATTGAATCGGTCAGTGATTTGAACCTCCAAATGGAAGAACTCTAGTTGTTATTTCTTTATTTAGAAGCATCAATTCCTCTTATATCATAAACCTGTCTAACTTAGAAGCTACCAGTGCCTCACCTCCTCTTTTTTTGTTCCATGTAAAAAGGCCATTGCCCGATTCTGAATCAACCAAATTCATATTATCTATAAATGATTGGAATGCTAAGGAGTCTTTGTTAAGTGCTCTGGTACCTCCTTTTTTTTTTTCCAAGAGAGATTTGATCATGTTAAAATCCCCTCCCATGATCCAAGGAATTCCAGCCTGTCTGTTCTTGAGGTCAATAAGGGCTTCTAGCAATTTGAGTTTATCCTCTATTCTTTGAGGACCGCAAACATTTGTGACCAGAAATGTTTCCATAACCCCTACTAGTTGAATGACAACTAATAGGTAATTTCTTGATGCCTCTGCATTCATTATGCTGACCCTTTGGGGATTCCAAAGAGTGAGAATACCGCCCGCTGTGATCTCAGCTTTAACCTCTAGAAACTCATATCTATTAAGCCATTTGCTATGTATAAGTCTTATTTTCTGAATGGAGCATTTCGTTTCCTGGATGAAGATCATATCTGGCATATCGTGTTTCATTCTATAACTAAGAAATCTTTATTTTCTTTTACTTCCTAGACCTTTGATATTCTAGGATGTGAACTTAATAAATAAAGACTTGTAAAAGAGTAACTAGTTAGGTCTTTCATCTTACCCGAATCTATCATTAGCTTTCCACACTCCATCAAAAGCTCCTTCTGCTTTTTCTGGGCTCTCGTCTTGCTTGCATTTCTAGTCGCTAGTCCTAGCATTGGTTTCATTATTTTCACTCCTTTGTTTACCTGTTTGTCAGTGGTTTTTTCTATTCCTAACTCACTTTCCTGTGTCTTCCATAAAAACAATTGTTGTATTATGTTGTAATCCTCTTGAGGTAATGAATCTATCCCTCTCGTGGTTCCCTACATCAAGAACCCTTCCAGATCTAGGTGTTCCTTTTCTGGAATTTCCTGAAGTTCATGGTCCTCCAGATCTGTTTCACTTTGGGTCATTTCCATATCCATTTCTAGTTCAGTCTCACTCATCATAGTCTCTTTCTTATTACAATTCTCTTGTGTTGGGTTGTAAGTCTCTTCCTTCTCCTTTTCCCTAGGGCCTTCCTCCCTTTTTTGATCTTCATTTGTCATTTCTTCATTTTCTTCCAGTGCTTGAAACCTGTTCTGCTTGGTCTTTTGCCCCTCATTGCGATATTGTTTTGATCCCTTTCTGCCTCCTTTTCCCTTATTCGCCACTTTCCGAAATTTTTCAGTGTCCTTCATTGTATTAGGTTTGCCCTTGTTGTCTACTTTACTAAGAGGACAATCTCGGATCAAGTGACCATGTTCATGGCATTTACGACATCTGAATGGGATATGCTCATAATCCACAGTTTGCATCCATTACTCATGATAAACGTCTAGGATAATTTCATCCAGAAGAGTGCTTGATAGATCCATTTCTACACAAATCCTAGCATAGGAAGTATATTTACCTCGTCTTGTGGCTTCCTAAGCTTTAACAAAATGACCTAGTTTGTTGCCTATGGTAGCAAGCGAAACATTTTGCCAGTAATCAAGAGGTAGGGAATAGAGCCTTACCCAAACAGGTACCGAGGTGAATGTCTCCTTCTCTGGAATAAAGTTCATCATCCACAGCCGCATATAGAGGCCCGCTGCTGCATAAAAGTATGGTCCTCCTTCTAATATTCTATCTTTATCTTCAATGTTAGTGAATACCTCAGTAAAAAAACCTTTTGACCCAAGATGGAGATCAATACTACCTTTGGGTTTCCAGTGGTATTTGATCCATGTCTGTAATGCCTTTTCAGAGGGCCATATTCCCATGAATTTGCAGATTATGGCATAAGTCCCCATATGTTCCCTGTGCGCCTGCAGAGCAGGATCATTTAACACTACTCTAGGAGTAATCTCCATTTTGGGTCTGCACGGTCCCTTTTGATATTTGTCCCTTGTTCCCTGGATTTTGTCTACTTCCTCTTTGTCCTTGGTGCTACTATTTGTCTTGGACTTGGCCCCATCTGACTCCTTTTCCTTATTATTTTTTTCCCTCTTCATCAGATCCTCTAACATTACCTGGTGGTGACTTACCTCTGCTAGTAACTGCGTCCTTGTAGGAGGGAGTGGAGCTCCATCCTCTACTGCGCTCCATAGGGATCAAACTTAGAGCCCCGATGTAACCCTAGCTACGCGTTCCCCAGTCTGTTGTGCCTTCCCTCCAAACCTTTTTTCATTATCCATTTTATCGAAATGTTAGGATATGGTTTAAACAACTAAGGGTTGATTCAATTCAGTCTTGGAATGATTTAAATAACATATTCAAAAGTCAGTATGGTGTGAAAAAGGATGCAATTTACTTCCTTACTGCGTTTGAAGAAATTAAAAGGAATCATGGAGAACCTGTGGCAGATTTCATTAAAAGATTCAATAAACTCTACCACAAAATGCCCCCTGATTGTAAACCTCCTGTTGCAGTAGCAAAGGTTAGGTTTTACAAAGCGTTTGATGATGACTTTGCAGTCATGCTGAGGGAAAGGATATCTCCTACCCTTCAAGATATGCAAACTAATTCTATTGAAGTTGAGGCTAATAGATCCACTTCATCTAAACTCAAATCCAAAGTTGAAAAGGCCGAAATAAAATTGAAGGCTAAGGAGGAAGGATCCTCCTCAAAGTCCCAAAATGATGATAAAAAAAATAGATGAGATAACATATTTACTTAGAAAATTATCCAATAGGATTTCTAAGATTGAAACTTAGCCTAGAACCATACAATAAATTGTTGTCAGACCATAGAATCAGTTTAGAAGAGCCCCTCAAACTCAATTTTTACATAGGCCTAATATTGATCAACATATCCAACCTCCTCTGATTATTGGTGACCAACAACCAAATGATATTAGTCATCTAATTTCTGAAGACATAAATCATTTTTATTCTACATTGTTGAAAATAATACTGAGAGGGGGAGGGGGGGTGAATCAGTATTATCAAATTCTTTTCAATATGCCTTCCTTAATTTATTGATCATTAACTTGTATATAATAATGAGCATGAAACAAGAAAAACGGATAGTCACACCAAAGAACACCAGATATAAGGTGGAAACCCAATGTGGGTGAAAAACACCTGCTGCAATATGTCTCTATCTTCTTT
>APFE030923221.1:101260-141493 GCA_000404065.3 Pinus taeda | reverse complement strand
ATTGCCACTTGAGTGAGTTGCCATCAAGTACAACACCTGTATCATAGAGCCATACCAGAATCATAATGCCAACAATCATATGTACATAATGCTATTATTCCTCACCCTTCAAATCAGTCTTCCCAAAATCAAGAAGACAATCAAATTTCTAAATACCAGGCCTTCCTTGAATTCCTAATTCATGAATTAAATAGAAGATACGATCTTAGACCTAGAGCAGGGCCTGGTAGACCTACAAAGGGTCCCATTCAAAATGAGCCTCAAATAAAATCTTTTGAAACCAAGACAACTATCATTCAACCCTTAAATCAAACAGGTTTAACAAGTCAAATTGATAAAACTGTTTTGACAACCTTTAATGTTGGAAGAGAACTAGAAATGTTTAAAATACCCATTCCCCTAGCCCAACTGCCAAAAACTCTAGGGTATAAGAGCTAAGTTTCAAAATGGATTCAGTCATCCAGTGTGGATGCTGAAGGGGATGTGATATGTCTACAAGATGATAAACCCTCAGTAGTTTTTTGTCCTAGTTCTGACATGATAGATGAAAATGTACCACTATTTTATGTGACTCTGAAAAATCATGATTTCCTGTTATATAATTGTATGCTAGATTTTGGGCTTCCCATAATCTAATGCCCAAAGTGATCATGGACCAGTCACAATTAGAAGTCACTAGAACTTACCATGATCTTTACACTTTTGACTCCAAGAAAGTTCCTTGTCTTGGACTCATTAAAGTTTTGGTGGTAAGCTTAGCTCAGATCCCCATCAAAAGTGTGGTTTTAGAGATAGTAGTCACTGACATTCCTCCAAAATTTGGCATGTTGGTGTCAAGACCTTGTTGTGCTAAACTAGGAGGGAGCCTAAAAATGGATATGTCTTATGCCACTATCCCAGTTTATGGGGGTCAACATCTCTAGCTATATAGAGAGGTCAAATTTATGAACACTATTTGTAGAGATGATCAAGCTAGGAATCATCCTATTTATGTTGTTGACCAAGAATTTGGGTGTTTTTAACTATCTGTAAATAATTCACAAAATTCTCAGCTAACTATTGAAGATATTTGTTGATCAATCTAAAGCCAGTGAAACTGATATTTGGAAAATGTACTTTGATGGTTCTTGCTCAAAGGAAGGAGCAGGAGCTGGAATTGTATAAATTTCTCCAAATAAAGAAAACATTACCCAATCATACAAACTTGAATTTGATGTAACCAATAATGTAGCAGAGTATGAAGCTTTTCTACTAGGATTGGAGTTAGCAAGAAGTATTAAGGTGCAAAAACTTAAGTGTATATAGTGATTCTAAAATTATTGTCAGACAAGTTAGGAATCAATTTCAAACTAAGAACCCAAGATTGATATCTTATAGGAATGAAGTGTGGGATTCAATTGAAAATTTCTTTTTAGCATTCAATATTATTGTTATTCCTAGAGATCAAAACATGCATGCAGATTCCTTGGTTGTTTCTGCAAGTTCCTTTAAAATCACAAATAAGCTGCTTGTCTAGTATCAAATTCAAGTCAAGTATAGACCATCTATTCCTGAGAACCTTAAGTACTAGCAAATTTTTGATGATGATGAGGAACCAAAATCCTTTTTTGCAAGTCATATATGTATTCACAGACATGCAAGTTGAGGAAGAACCACTTGATAATATTGAAATTGATAACGAAGATCAAACACCACAATTTGATTCTACAATTGTTGATCATAACATTATCCAACTCTCTAACAATTATATTCCAAAAGGGTTAATCCCTCTTGAGAAGCTATTTGATCACAATGATGTTCCCAAAAATCCACTTTCTGATTCACTTGATGAAAATATTGAAATTTATAACACTAGAAGTTCTGAAGAGATGAGAAATGTTAAAATTTATGCATCTTTGTCAATGGAAGCTAAAAAAAAATATTTAACCCTCCTAAAAGCTTACAAAGATGTTTTTTCTTGGTCTTATAACGAATTGAGGCAAAACCTTTAAAACAAAAATTGAGGACAATTAATCCTGTACTTCTTCGTGTAATTGAAAAAGAACTAAAGAAGTTATTGGATGCTAAAATAATACTACCATTAAGATATTCACATTGGGTAGCCAATCTAGTTCTAGTGAGGACAAATAATTGTGAAATTATATTATGTGTAGATTTTAGAAATTTGAAAAAATCTTCCCTGGAGGACAATTATCCATTACCTAAGATGGATCAATTACTTCAGAAAGTTTCAGGAGCCCAAAGAATTTCCATGTTAGATGCTTTCTTCGGATATAACCAGATTATGGTTAGTCTAGAGGATAGAGAAATAACTACATTTACAACTCCATGAAGCACATTCAAGTATAACTGGACACCTTTTGGGTTAACAAATGTTGGAGCAACATTTCAAAGTGCTATGGATCTTGCATTTGTAGGTAAGATCAACAAATTGGTTGTTATCTATTTAAAATATTTAATTGTTTTTTCCAATTATGATGAAAAGCATTTGAATCATTTGAGAAAGGTTTTTTACAGGTGTAGAAAATTTGGGATTCTCTTAATCCCAAGAATTCTTTGTTTGCACTTCAAGAAGGAAAACTTCTCGGCCACATCATTTCCAAGAAAGGAGTAGTCATTGATCCTAAAAGAGTCTCAACAATTTATGAACTCATACTACAAAGGAACAAGAAGGAAGTTCAAGCTTTCCTTGGAAAAATTAACTTAAGAAGATTTATCCCTAACAATGCAGAAATAGTTAAAGACATAACTGATATGCTGAAAAAGAAACATGAATTCAAATGGACTTTTCCTGCTAGGTATGCATTTGATCATATTAAGAAGGCCATTGCAGAAGCTACCATCTTAGCCAGTCCAGATTACTCCCAACCTTTTAGTGTACTTTGTTTTGCTTCTGAAACCACATTAGCTTATGTTCTTTTGCAAAGGAACAAAGATGGAGATGACCAACCCATTACCTTTTTTACCAAGGTTATGAGAGTTGTTGAGATAAAGTATGACATCATTGAAAAAGAAGCCTACTCTTTAGTTTAATCTCTGAAAGCCTTTAGAGTCTATCTCCTCCACTCTTATAGCATTGCCTATGTGCCTAATAATGTTGTCAAAACTATTTTAACTTAGCCTGACACTGATCGAAGGAGAGGGAGATGGATAACTAAAATTTTAGAGTATGATCTCATCATCAAGACTACCAAATTGATAAAAGGTTAAGGCCTAGCCAAGCTCCTTGCTGAATCTAATTGCAATATCTTAGGAATAAATTCTATTTTTGACATCCCAGCTGAGAAGAATACACAAGAACCTTCTACAACCCCTACATAGGAGAATCCAAAAGAACCTTCTGAGAGCCCAACTGAGAAGAATCCACAAGAACCTTCTAAAATCCCCACATAGGAGAATCCAAAAGAATCTTCTGCATCAGAACAGACAATTTTGATTCACATTGATGAAAAAATTTTGTTATCATATTGGTACTTTGACATTGTGAACTTTCTTAGAGAAATTGAATGTCTAGTTGAATTTAGTAGAAATCAATGTAAAACACTGAAATTAAAAAGTTGTTAAGAACTGTATTGTGAATGCAAATTTATACTAGAAGGATCCTCTTAATATCCTTTTACTTTTCCTAACAAAGAATGAAACAAAAGGGATCATTGATGAATTTCATGCAAGAATTTGTGGAGGCCATTATGCTTAGAAGGCCATAACATACAAGATCCTAAGGGCATGGTTTTATTGGCCACTCTTTTTGCACAGGTAGGAGCAAACGTTAGGAGTTGTAAATAGTGCCAAATGTTTGCTGGAAAACAAAGATTAACAACTCTTCCATTGGTTCCAGTCTTATTCTAAGCACCATTCTACCAATGGTGATTGGATTTCATTGTGAAATTCATCCTCCATCAAGTAGTCAGCACATATGGATATTGACTGCTACAGAGTACTTTACCAAGTGGGTAGAATCCATTCCAGTAAAAAATGCAACTGACATTGTTGTGATCAAGTTCATTGAAGAGTATATATTGTCTATATTTGGATGCCCTCAGGAAATTGTGATAGACAATACACAAGCATTCAACAGTACTAAGATGATTGAGTTCTGCCAGAAATATCACATCTTGTTACATCATTCTACACCATATTATCCACAGGGAAATGGATTGGCAGAGTCCTCACATAAAAGTTTGGTTAAATTAATAAGGAAAACATTGGAGGATCATAAAAGGATTTGGGATAGTCATCTTATTTATGCTCTTTGGGCCAGCAAGATTTCACCCAAAAGATCAACAGGTAAATCCTCTTTTCAACTTGTTTATGGAAAAGAAGCAATATTTCTCACACATTTAGATTTTCCTGTTTTAAAGTTTTTGCAAGAGTCAAATAAAGAGTCTGATGACTTCTCTCGAAGAATAAATCATATCATAGAATTGAATGAAGATAGAGATGAAGTGTAGTATAAGCATAAGAAATATCACAGTAAAATGAAATCTTGTTTGGTAGGAAAGCCAGGGAAAGAGATTTCAGGCAAGGTGATTTAGTATTGAGATGGGATGCTAGGAGAGAAGACAAAGGAAAACATGGGAAGTTTGATAAACTTTGGTTGGGACCTTTTAGTGTAGTTGAGGTCAAGGGTAGTAACACTTACATTCTGCAAAATTTGGAGGGAGAGTATTCCTCATTGCTTATCAATGGGAACTACTTGAAGCACTATATTCAATATTGAGAGGTTTCCATTCATTCACCATTATATTATACCAGAGAGTTTTAGTTTACATGCAGTGTGTATTTTTTTCAATAGAAGACCCCATTAGCTTGAGGAGAAGGCACATGGATCTGCAGGTTCTCTGCATCTTGTAGGAGGAACCAGTCCCCAGCTGGAGCCAATGTTGTAACATCCTTTATTTTTTATAGTTAGTTGTTATTTTATAAAAGAGGGTATAAAAAAATAAAGGGAAAAATGAAATATGAAAAAATAGAAAAATAAAAAGAGATGAAATAGAACCCCATCAAAAGAAAGTCAAAAGGATTTGAATAAGTGTGCTTGTTTAAAGTGCCACTTCATGGAAAAATTCCATTTGTAATAATGAAGATCTGTGTGCCCTTTGTTTTTATGCTACAACCTTTTTCTTCTGATCTAAATCAAACTGTTTAATCTTGATCAAATCATTTAAATTTGAATTCTAAACTAGAGATAAATTCAACCAAACAGTTTAATATTGGTTGAAAATTAGAAATTAGGTTAGATTAGGAAAATAAAAGGCCTAATATGCTTAAAAACTGGCCTAAAGTCATGTAGATTAGGTTTGGAATAGTTGATTAGTTGATTAGTGATTATATTAATTATTATTATTGTTAATTACCACGCTTAAGTGGTGATTAAGTATTGTAAACGGTTAAATGTAATTTTTTTAATCAAGCTCATATACGAAAAAAACATTTGTTGGCAAGTGTTAATGAACGAACCAAAATCGACAGTTGCCACCATTCCTGTCTAGATCAACGGTGGGGAAGCGCTTCACACCTGCTGGTTACAAAACAAGTTAATGGTGAGGGGGGTGTGAAAAGTGGTTTTTGCCTGTGCGGCCCCCCACCTACATGTCGCCCTCTCAAAATTTTGTGCCCCACCACTCTAAACTACTTACCACTACCCCTCCCCTGAAATTTGTTATTCCCTCTCCCGCACCTTCCGATACCACCTCGACATCTGATCCTTCTGCACCACCTTCATCCAATCCTTTCGTGCCATGTGCCCGCTGTTGGAATATAATCCTAACATCTACATTTATCTTTTAGCCTAATTATCCTTGACTTAGCCACATGCACAAAAAATCATGTTCACACTTGGTTTTTGGTAAACTAGCTCGGTGGACCAACTTTCCCTTGTTTTTTGCCTTTAATGGCTTATTATTATGGAAATATTGGTCCAACCACTTTCCTAAACCCTTTAGATATCTAAGTGCATGTTCACACCTAACCACACCTCATCCACTTCAGTTATATGAGGATTGGCACCCCACATGAAGATTCCCCCTTAAATCAAGGGATTTGGTCCCCCGGACCATTTTAGCATGTTTTAAAGTTTCCTTCCTTGGGAAATGTGCCCCTCCTCATGCTTTCCTCATGGCTGATAGTTGGCATAGGCTGTATTGAGTCATTGTTGCTATTTTAGGCGTCCCTTTAGCTTTTCTTAGCCTTTTCTAGTTTTTTACTAGTTTTTTCCTAGTTTTCTAGATTCGGCAATTTCTATATAACCACCTCCCTTTGGGATTAGAGGTTTGGTTTCTCATGTATTACTATTGTTCATTAATTTAATACATTGATTTTATGGAGCAAATTTTTTCTCTCCTCTCTTGAATATCAGCAAATTACTTGTGTTTAATTTAACTAGAATTCTAGATCTATCAAAGTTTTTGCAGGAATTCTACACCCGCCACTATTTTCATAGTTGTTCCCATTAACCGTTCCCATTATCCATTACTGAATAAATGCCTTAACTGTTCAACTATAAATGCTTACCCATTTCCATAATTATTTCCTTGTTAAGTCATTAATTTGTTGATTATCCCGTTATTAACGACTTCTGCTGTAATGGTAGCTTAAATTTCCCTATAAATACTCATTGTCCCCTTTACAACTACTTTTGTTATTGTCCCGCTTCTTCTAAATTATTCAATTTTCCTGCAAAATTATTGTTGATCCAAGTCCATAATCTGAATCACCACTCAGCCATCTCTGCAGTTTTTATCATATTAATATTCCTGTCTAATATTATGGCTTCTAGGAAGAAGGGAAAACCTTCTGCTGGTTCTTCTTCAGCATAGGAAAACCCACAAACTTCTGATCCTCTTGACTTGGACCATATCCCATTAGTCGACCAATACTTCAAAATCATAGATACTGAGAGTGAATCTGACATGCTTTAATTGCACAACTGGCTTAGACAAACATACCTTGATTCAAAGGATGAAATAAACCTCTGGGAATCAAACCTTCCTCTGTACATGTTTCCTCAAGCCCATTCCTTCCCTGATTTAGTTATTGATGTCAATCTAAGTATAATCCCTTGCAAAGAACAATAGTGGCTCAGAATGGTGAAATTTTAATAACCATCACTGTTGAAGCCATAAACAAAATTCTTTTGATACCCGAGATTTTTTCCCTCTGTTTTTTCTCCCCTGAAGCTCTAATTGATCTATATCATAAACTTACATTCCCTTAGAGAGCTGAGGCATTTGATAATTTTCTCCCCAAATATGTTGAATTCCTAAGAAAAATACTCCTTACTCAACATCCATGTTTCCAGACAGAGCCAAGCAAATTATTTCCCTCATTTCCTTCCTATTAGGCTACCCATCAGATCAATGGGTAGACGCGGCTATCTTAGGTTATTTGTCTATCTTTTCAAAAGAAAACAAGCCTACCTTTATGTTTATCTATGGTCAATTTTTTGTTGATGCTATGCATGAGAAGCTTATGAATATCACAACAAAAGGAGTATTCAAATACTCTTTTGTCTTATTTCACATGTTCATTTTTCAGCAGGGAGACAAATTACCCATTGTTTTACACAAGTAGTATGAGCAAAAAGAATATCAATCAATTATTCATTGGACCTTGCTGATTAGAAAGAACTCAAATGAGTTAAAATTTTTAGATTTCATAGACTATTTCATTCAGCCAATAGCACAACTTTTAAGCATTCATAGTGAACCAAGAATCAGTCCTGAAATCAAGAGGATCTTGCACCTTAGTGATCAAGACAAAATAGGACACTGGTATCTCTACCAGAACTACACAGAGATCAGAGTATATGGGTGTAAGTTGGCTCCATACAAGTTGCCAAAGTATGTTCCAATGAGAATTTTCTCTTTGGAATATATCAGGAAAATGATGAATATGGATAAGCTACATTTCATCTCAAGAAAGAGAAAATCACAATTTAAGATTAAAGCATAGGTTGGGTCATTCATTTGCAACACTAGATCAACTAGTACAGAGGAAGATGCCATACTTAAATAGATGGGTTTTCAGCCCAACTTCACTTGGTCCTATGACCCATTCAACATTATTTCAAATTTAATGGTGGAGCTTAAGAGTACTCCTTATAATCACGCACCTAGTCCTAAAATTGAGAAATTCACAAATCAGGAATAGTGGGAAGAGAATACTCTTCAAGAAGCATAGGAGCAAGTCTTGCCTCCTTCTACTCATAAGAATCCAGTTTCTCAAACTAAGCTAAACAAAAGGCCTAGTGAAGGATCATCATCATCAACAATGTAAAAAAAGGAGTTCATCCACTACCAAAAGAAACCAAGGATTGAATCAAAGGCCACTACTACCACTACTGTAACTCAAGGTCAAAAGGAGCCTATTTTCATCAATTTGGATGATTCATAGGTATCTATAGGCACTGAGAAGCGTGTAATTAGTACTCCTTCTTCGTCTTCCACTTCACAAAATTTTCTATAAATTTCTCATTCTTTTGGAGCAAGTGAAACGGAGGAGTCAAATGTTTTCACTAACTTTCTTAAGATCAAGTAAAATAATGAAGCTTTAAAAGCTAATGTCTATGCACAGTTATGGAAGCAGACTTCCACTTCACAACATAGGTTACTGACAACATTTTATAACGAGAAGGGGTGAATGCAGATGGCCATTTTGCAAGCTCAAGTACCTTTTCCCAAAGGTTCTGATGATTATGAGAAAACTATATCCTCATTTGATGCCAATCAGATTCATCTAATTGACCAAATGGACATGCATAAGAAGTCTAGTGAGATGTTGTTCTCAACCATGAACAACATTACTATGGCATTGTCTAAGCTTAAAACTGCTCTATCAAATGTGCAGTCTCAATTGAAAATTGAGAAAATATCATCTCTCACTAAGGTTAATAGGGTTAATTCATTGGAGGACTTAGTCATTAAAAAAGGATATGATCTGACTGATGTAAAAGCAGCAGGAGATATAATCAAAAGAAAGAACAAAGATATTGCAGCATTAAGAAAACAGATGAAAATGCCTTCTACAGAGGACCCTCAGACTAAGGAAATAGAAGAGATTGAACAACATAAGGAATAAATGCTCAAACTAATAATTGAGCAAAATGTACATATTAAAATTGTGGAGGAACAAATTGAGAATTTGCTTAAAGAAAAAGAGAAATTTACTTAATTATCTATTGCCTCCATCACAATTGTTCCTATTACATCTTCATTAGCCACAAGGGAATCTAAATCGACAACAGAGAATTTGAACAAACTTTCACAGGAACTCATTCACAAAAAGCAAGAGAATGAGAGGCTCCATAAGAAATTCCAAACTTTGGAAGCATAGAAAATAAAAAATGACAGTTTGTATGTTGAGGAAATGCAGAAAACACACAGGTTGAACATAAGGATTGAAGAATTGCAGATTCAGTCACCGATGGCACAAACCTTAGCTCAAGCCAAGGAAAGCATTTGGTCAGACATAAATCAAGCCATAACTGAAATATTGCCAACCATTCAGATTATTTTTTAGCAGGAGGAACTCATCAACAAATGTCAAGTAGTCATTGATGAAGTGAAGTAGTTGCTAAAAGATAAACAAAATGAGGCTACTAATATGATCAGAGTTCTTAATTCAAAAACTAGGATAGAGTTGGAGCATATACAGATTTTAGACGGAACATAAACCATTTTGGAGATCAAAAAGGTTCTCCAAAATAAGAACTTGATGAGACAACTTGAAACATAATGTCAAGCATTAAGGACCTTTATTCAAAGATTTCACTTTAAGTTTAATTTACTTAATCAGAGAGGATTTCCAAGCTTAGTGGCCCCAAATGATAATATTATTAGTTTGGAAGATTACTGCAAGAATCTTTACAACAAAGCAACTGATAAATCAAGTTTTGTAGGCATAAAAGGGCACATTATAGGGAAGCAAGCATTGGAAGCATTAGATTTTGACTTTACCATTAAGCATGAAATAAAACATATTTTTATAAATAAGACCACTTTTAAGAAATATACAGAAGTAGATGAAGTTTACAGGAAGTTGGTGAATCTCACCATACTAAGTGAAGAAATGTGGGATCACTTCTGTGAAGTAACTGATAAACTTTCATATTCAACCGACAGACAACTGGGCAACAATTTTTGGAGACTAGTCATTAATAGATACCTAAAGAATAGTGCCACCACTTAGTAGTTTTTAATTTCCTATTATTTTGTACTATTTTTGTAAGATTTTCTAAGAAATATATCTATCAGATATTTAGTTTTGTATAAATCCTCATTCAAGTCATTATGGGTTGAACCCTTGTATGAACATTCAAAACATAATTGTAACCGAGCTGGAGAATTACAAAGCTAATGAAAGGATTTTGAATTTGCCTACTATAGTTCTGTCTTCATGTAAGTTTCCACATCTGCTTATTTCATTATGTATTTCTTCATATATTCAATTCTTTATGCAAAGAACTGGACAAGATCATACTAAGTATCAGTTAGTCTTAAATCCTATGTGAAGTTATCAACGATAACTAGGGACTAGATTATAAGACTATTTGTTATTATAAACTCCCCTATATCAATTAATTGTCACACAAATTTACATTTGTTTGAATATATTTTGTTCTACAGGAAACATTGTTTCCTTGTATTCTTTGCTTATAACCAGTCAAATATTCTGTTTGAATATTCAACAAGTTATATCATCACATTTTCTGCTATTCATTCACTTTAAATCAATTAGCTATATCTAGACAAATAGTAGCCCTTTCATCTAGTTTAGTAATTGTTAAGGCATAAGAACCTATTTTAAAAAAATCATGTCATTGGTCATCCATAAAATTTAAAACCAACAAAATATTTTAGATGCTTTGGCATGACTAACTCACCTAGAGTCATCTCGAAGGACAACACATATCAAAGAAGAAATACATATCATGGGACAAAACTATTGTGATTCTATAGAAACTTCTAGCTTCAATATTTTTGACACAAAATCTGAAGATGATCATGAAGCATATTTTCTTGTTGACTGTTGTGAATGTATAGATTCAGAAGAATGTCATTGCAAAGGCTCAAAGTTAGAATAAGAATATAGCAATGAATATGAATTTGCCTTACAACAAAAATTAAAAATATGCATGGCACATATTTCAGACGATGAAGAAGCTAAAGTCCTAGTAGGAATTATGATGCTTCCTGAAGGAGAAATGAAAGGAAAGTTGATAGATACATTTCTGCAAACTATGATAAAAAATCAAGGGTCTACTTCAACAACTTCAAGAAAAGCTACTATCACAAAGACCCTATTTGCATATGCTTCATATGAGAAAAATAATAAATCATTCCAAAGAAACCATCAACAATATAAGCAAATAATACTCACATTAAATGAAGTCATCCATGAAATAAAAATAATTGAAGAAAGAGATTAGTGAACTTAGAACTTAGGGTTCTAGTATAGAAAAGGGGAAAGAAACTAGGAAGATTATATCTCGGAACAACAACCTCTTTTCAAAAAGAATACCAATGTGGAAATTTATGAGGTCGAGACAGATGATTTCTCAGGATTAAGCAACATGAAAATCATGGTGGTACAACACCAACCATACCATGTCATGCTCAAATTGAAAATACAAGGGGAATTATTTATTCTAAAGACTTTGTTAGACACATGAGCTTACCTAAAAGTGTTAAATAAAAATTCAATTCCTGCAAAATATTGGGTTAAGGCAAAAAGAGAAGTCATAGGATTGGGAAAACAAGAATACGACTTCCAATATGAAGTCCCTAGATCCACCCTCTTCCTAGAAAATTACTTCATAAACATTGCAGTAGGGGTTATTCCAATAGACTGCATCCTACGAAACCCATTCCTTGCAATTGTAGAACCCCATGGATCAACAAGACTAGATGACGGTAGATCTAGATATTTTATTTCTATTCCATCTCAACAAGGATATTTGCAGGCTATCACATTGCCTTTTGTATCAACACCAATAATCTCAACCATGGTTCAACCTATGCAGGAATTAGGACAAATAGAAAAATGTGTAGAAGAGTTCAAGGATCTAAAGTCCTATCTGAATATTGAAGAAGGATTGAAGGAATATATAGTCATCAGAAAAATAGAAGGGTTAAAGGGGCAGTTAGAGAAATAATGTTTTCTAGAAGAACCAAATGATTTCTGGGATGGGAAACAATACATTGTATAACTGCCCTACAAGGGAAATTATAAAGGAAAACCCTGCAAATTTAGAGTGATCCCCATGAATGAAGAATATAGAAATCTTTGGTAGAAAGAGATACAGGACCTTTTGAAGAGAAAATCAATTAGAGAATCAAACAATACTTGGAATTGTTATGGCTTCTATCTAAATAAACTTTCTGAATAGATTAGAGGAGTACCTATATTGGTGATAAATTATAGGTCGTTAAATAATGTTTTGGCTAATGATACATATCCAATCCCCCATAAGGTAAATCTTATATCAAAAAACTAGGAGAGTCAATGTTTGCACGATGGAAAGCTCTCTTCGAAAACTTTGATTTTTAAATTAAACACATCAAGGGTAGTAAAAATTGTATTCTTGATTTTCTCAGCAGAGAAAATCTTCAAGAACAGGCCCATCTAATGGTTATAGTAACTCAATGGGATCATGCTATTAGTCATGAAACTCTCAGAGAAATTCCAGAATCCATGAAGTGGGAAGATTATATAAATTCTTAGAAACCAACTTGGCAACTTCAAAACACTCAAGTCTTAGCGCAAATCTCCAACCTCATAGAGATCTACAACATTTGGTTGTAGAATGAAAGTTTTATCCATAATCCATCAAATGGGTCCATGATATGGTTTTTGACCATTCTAGACATCTGGAAAATCTAGCAGAAGATGCCTTAAACATTCATTTCAAAGATCTGAACATAATTTGGGGAGAGGAAAATAAGAAATTTAATAATTTTCTTAAATATTATGTGATAAATAGAGCTAGAGATCCAGATTTCCATAAACTCCTGTGGTCTCAACACAATCCAGAACTTATTTTCCTGATTATGTTTATGGTTTCTCTGGATAAAAAAGTTATGGTGGAACTTACTTTGCAGAGACAAACCATATGGTACATATTATGCTCTCTTAAGATTTGGATCCCTATTTGTCACTCAGCTACTACATTGGCCCTACTAGTTAAAATCATGGTGGACATGGTTGGGCGTTGACAAAACTGCTATGGACCCCATTTATTTCTAATCATATTATAGACAAGAATGAAAAGAATGTGTGGACTACTTTCACGAGCCTTGTAAAACTGTAGCAGATTTAGCACATTCACAGATGATGGGATTCTTTTGGATTTTGTGTCTAAAAATCACCAATGGTTAGTCATGACAAAAATAAAGCATCAAATAGTATTGGGGAAGCCCATGATAGTTGGACGCACCTTTTCTAAAGCATGGGACACTAGTGGAAGATATTCGAAAAAAATATTCCATGGCACAAATATGTTAGGAACATAGCTATTGTACATATATTTGTTTCTTGTGGGCTTTGCACGATAAAAGTATCCAATGTGTGAAATAATGTAAAAGTCTAAACACCTGACGATGAGTGTGACCGGTATCATGGGATTCTGAAAATATCTCCACTATCTAAATAAATGTATCGATGGAGGCCTTACATCTCCACATTGTATACTTTATATTTTTAAGACGATTCCCTGTCTCAAAAATTCATTATTATAAGACTTTACCGGACGATTCTCTGAGACTCAGAGCACTTCTTTAACGATTAGTGCGGTTTGACCCACATCTCTGAGCATCTATAGAAAAGACACTAGTTAGTATCATTAGTACCATATGATTACTTTGTCCTCCCCCTTAACTTCTTGTAAATAGGGGGGTGGTCGGGGGGGGGGGGACATTTGGGGCATCAGGAGTTTGAGAGAGATTGAGAGAGCTCAGTGTGTAAGAGTTTAGGAGTCGAAAGTTTGAGAAGCATGCGCATTAGGACATGTTAGTGTCCAATAGCCATAGTGATCAATTGTACTCTTTCCATGTGGTTGATAGTGTCTAAGATCAAATTATTATATTTTTCAAATAAAACTTGACATTTCTCCTAGTTTTCCAAAGTATATTGTATTTGAGAAAATATCCTAGACCTACATTTGATTCAGTTCCTTTGAAGATTGTGAATACAAATTCTCCTTATGCTTTTGATCTTGGTCAATACCCTTCTTCTAAAACTTATGTTGATCATATTCAGCTTGATGAGCTTCAACAAATTAAGACTAATTTTACAACTTCTGTACATACTCCTACACCTTTTAAAATTCCATATAGATACAAACCTCTCATCTTACCTCATATATTACATGATTTCCCTGAAGATTATTAAAAATATATTCCCAGATTTGATGGAGAATATGGTAACATCACTTCTGAAAAACACATTCAGAGTTTTGAAAAATTTTCAACCTTTTTTAGGTTCAAGAAAATGATATCAGTATCATGATTTTTTCTTTATATTTGCAAGGTGAAGCCAAGAAATGGTTCAAAAACTTGCCAGCTACAAGTATTTTTGATTTCCATCAGTTTGTGAAAGTCTTCCTTCATAAATGGGTGATCAAGAGGAATCATTTTTTATTTTAGAATAATATAATCATTTGAAAAGACAGCCACAAGAAATAGTGAAACACTTTTTCGTCGGGTTAAATCAAGTATACTATTCAATCCCTGCTGATATAAAACCACCTCCTAGTTCAGCTCTCTTACACTACCCGGATGCCTTTGATATCGAAATGGCATTTCAATTGAGAGGAAGGAACACTACAACACTCCAAGAAAAGTGGGACAATGAAATAGGTGTGTAAGCTAATATTTTGGTCGAAAGGTCAAAGTTGAAGGCAAAAGAAAGGGATAACATAGAGAAGGAGCACCTGATATCTTTAGAAGTGAAACTTGACATTTTGGTAAGCACAATGGAAGAAATGATGCAAAATATCATCATTTGGCTACTAATCCTTGTTACCATCAATCATAAAATGATTATTTTATGTATTCACTACAAGCCACGTATGAATATGAAATGAAAAATCATCTTGTGGAAAAGAAATCAGCCGATACAATGTATATGCTTGATGAAATTACTTATATGGGTGATGTACCCAAGTATGATCAGTATGATGATGACTATATTGTCAAAATCGAGGTTGACTCTTCAAAGAAATAAGCGGCATGATTTTGGGAGGAGGAAGCTTAGTTACATCAACTGAAATATGGAAATCAACTTATGCATATCAATCATCATAGCAACGAGGAAAAGGCAAAAAATATCAAAGCAAGTGAAAGGCCTTTGCCCTTATGTTTCACTTCATTTCAATTTCTGAGAGAAAACTTTCCCAAGATTAGAAATCAACAAACTTTTAGTTTTGATGTTGAGCATGAAGAAGACATTGAACTTCTTGATCATAACTCCTTACCCTTGTGTTTCTCCACATTTTTAAAAATAAGAGAAAACTATAAGCAAGTAGATAAGTGAGTTGTCAATAATATAAATGGGAAACATTCTCATGAATCGGTTGAGGATCTCACTTGTGATATGGAAGCTTATTTCACTCTAGAGTCACGTCCACTGAGGTACATTGAGTTTCAAACCATATATGAAAGCCTAGAACCTGAAACATATTAACAATTGAAGCAGGATAATTTTGTACCATTAAGTTTTGATTCATTTCGGTTTTTCAAGAAAACTTTTGATAATATCTTTGAAGAAAATAATGAAAAGCCTATAGAAAATCATGTAGTCTCCTTGGAACCAATGTATAACAAGTTGCAACAGTCTTCTCAGGTTCTCCATGATCCAACAACTGGTTTTTTGGATGATATTTATAGTCAAAGCCCTTCTCCATTAGCTAGCTATGAGACTAAAAATAGAGATGATAAAAACTTGATCAGGCAACCTACTTCATTGTCTTGTTCATCAGAAGTCTCATTACAAATCTCATCCAAAAATGTGCAGTCATATCAAGACAATTACAAGTTAGAATAGCATGAGAGTAAGAAGGAAAATGAAAGTTTAAATTCATGGTATAAAGACCACCTAGAGAAGAATTACAATAGGTTGGATGAGTGAAACCTTAGTGCACATTTGTTTGCATACCCTATTTCCAATTCATTGCATCCATATGGGAAGATGACCTTTCTTGTATTTATGGATCATGAGCACATGTTCAGTGGACACTTGGAGTTGCCTATCTTTTGTTTTTTCTTCCTACTCAAGGAAAGTGTGAGAAGGATGCAAATAAGTAGCCATTTGCTAGATTGGTTACACTAGAGGGATCATATCGCATGATTGTATATATATCTTCAACGGGTGGTGGTTATCATCAGGATTTGAATCCTGAGGTGAAGGCCCTAAGATCCCTATGATATAATGCCATATATAAGTCAACTCAAGTCAATTTTTATTTTTCTCAGTTTAGTTAGTCAATCATTTGAGTGTCAATTCTTTTGTATATGACTCCATTTCCCAATGGATAAGGCTACCTTGTCTACGGTGTTCTTAACACCTCCTAAAGGAGTCACCATCCCCAATTGGAGCCAATGTTAGTTTCCAACAGTCACAATGATCAAATGTACTCTTTCCATGTGGTTGATAGAGTCTAAGGTCAAAATATTATAATTTTATAATAAAATTTAACATCTCTCCTAGCTATCAAAGAGTCCCAAAGTCATTTATCTAGGAATCATTTCTACTCCCTCCACTTGTTCAAGATCACCATCACCCATCATGGTCATGTCATCATTCCTTCTCCCAAGGCATCAAAAGAGTTCATGGGTCATCATATAGGTCATGGTCTAGGATATACCTTTGATTGTTATCATTTGATTGTCATCAAAAGAAAACAACGGAGTCATGTTATCATTTTGGTCACCATCATGGGAGTTAGAAAATTACATTTCCTTTTGAAAACATTATGCTTCACATCAAATAATTCAATAGTCATTTTCTCAAAAGTACACATGATGTCATATTTTCATAAAGACAAAATCAAGTTTTTGAGTTATAAAGGAGAAATAAAGGCAATTTGAAACTTCATTCTATCCTTCCAAGCTTTCAAGAGCTCCTCTCTTTCGTTACGAGACTCGCCATAGCCATCAAAAGTTCGAATTTTATCAACAATTTATGGTTCCATCAATTTGTTGCTTTTCTATTGTGCTTCGGGCAGGGTTGTTGAATTTTTGTTTTGGAGGCATAAGGAGGGAAAAAGAAGGTTCAAACTTCATTACAGAGCTTTAAATACCTTCAAACAAGTAAGTGGGAACTTCCAAAACCCTTGCTTCAATCAATTTCCTCAGAAAATTAATAAAAATCCTTCCCTAGGGTTTTATGCTGCGCTTTTGCAATTTTCATGGTCTTTTCCTCATAAGTAATTTCCAACCATTCCCCTCACTTAATTTTAGTCATTTCATTTTCTCACACAACCCTAGCTAGTTGTTGCGCTTCTCGGCTAGGACTGTGTTTTCCCTTTTTCACCCCCTTTCCCTCACTCAAATTGAGAAATTACACTCTCATTGTCTCCCTAGAACACTTCGCTACTTCCCATAATTTCTTCACAAATTATCCTATCCTATTTCCTCTTCATTTCCTCCCCTCAATTTGTTGCACTTTCACCCCTGTTTTCTAGCTCATGTCCCCTTACCCATTCTTGTGTGAAACTAGGGTTTCATATCAAAAGCAAAGTCAAACATGGCAGAGACCAGTGAAAAGAGGAAATTCACAGGAGGAGAGATCTCAAGATATGAGCCCATTCATATGCATGAGGTCAATTCATTAGATTTCATAAGGAGGTCATTTGAGTAGGCAGGCTCTTTGTAAGAAAGTGCAGGAAGTGTGATATCATCAGGATATAAAAAGCTTATTTTCCATTATTTTCAAGAGATATCATGTCACTATAGCAGGGGTGACGTTTTTGGTATCAAAAAAGATTATAGCTTCAGAAACCACTATCCCTAATGAAAGTGATATTTGGTTCAAGGGGATGGATTTATAACTTGAGCACTATAAACTTTTATTGAAATCTCCATACAAGGACTCCAATTCTCATATCTTTCCTAGTAGGAAGTTGTTGGACAAGTACACCCCCTTGATGAAGACTATCGTGAAGTACTTCACCTATGAGGGTAGTTTCAGCAGGTTGTATCAATATATATCAGGTTGTTGATGCATTTCGCTTCCCGGAAATCCTTAAGCCTACCTTACTACCTGTTTAGAAGTTTGGTAAAAATGACAGAAGAGGTGCAGTCAAAGGGAAGAGATCATTCAGATAGTATTTTTTATCATGCATTAGTAAATATAATAGTCCTCCACCAGCTAGCACATATCAACATGCCATGGGAGACTTTTTTGGAGGCAACTGCTCTTCTACCTGCCTCAAGTCAGCCAAAGAGTCAAAACACTCCCTTAGAATCATCCAGGCCATAGGAGGTTGGGTCATCAAGCAAGCCATGAGTCACCAAAACACAACTAAGAGAAGATATTTCAAAGACATATAGCATAGGTAAGAGGTTGGTTTTTTCCCTTGAAATAGAAGAGATGCCTAGACCTAAACCTAGAACTAGGTCTCAAGCAAAGAGAACACCTCAAGAGGTTGTTACTAAAGAGGTACAGATTGAAGTTATGAGAGAGGAATCACTTAGAGACAAAGATGATTCACCCTTGCAACATCATGAACAGGTACCTCCTGAGACAAAAATGGTTGACCATGGAGGTAAGGCAGCATATGATATAATCAAGGAGAAAGAAACATGGATTAGGGAGCTAAAGGATGACCTTGCCAAAGCCAATTAAATGGTGGCTTGCTTGCAACAAGAGAATAGACAATTGAAACTAGGCTTAATGCAATAAAGTAAATCACAAGAAGAACCTCCATCATCTAGTAACCCAGATGTGTTGGCAGAAAAGGATAAAGGTAAAGCAGTCGTTGATGTGGAGCATTTGGAAGAGGAGAACATTCAAGTGTAGTCAAGGAGACCTATAACCAGAGCCATGGCCAAGAAGGGACATCAAGCAGAAAATCCCTCTCCTCCTCAAACCCTAAAAACCATAGATGAATCCATAGCTGCTGAAATTGAAGAGGACAAGCAGTATTAGTTTGAGAAAGTGAATGTGCACTTAGAGAATCGTTTGAGGGAAAACACAGATACCAACATGCAAAGAAATATGGAAAGACATTATTATGCTAGGAACATGGTTTACAAACCAAGGTTGAAAGTAATGAAGAGGAGACTCACAAAGATGGATAACCTTGATATATTAGCTGATGTATCCTTAGTTGTTTGAACCCATGACATAATGAAGGAAAGGAAACAATTTTTTGCAAAATTTTGAAGTTTTTTGTAACCAAGGCAAAACTAATGTACATAAATGCAGCGAGTACTTGATGTGATTTTTACCATGAGGTCTAAATGCAAAATTTCAAGCATGTGGAGATGGATAATGATGTAGGGATGTCAGAAAAGTACCTGGGGAAGCTTGGAGATTCATATATTTTAGAAATTGACAAAATAGTGCCTATTTTTTTACCTTTTTGCCACTATTTCAGGCCAACCATTGCACTTTTGGGAGAGTTTGACTTCAAGCCAATTTTAAAGGGGATTGGAGCAAGTATTTACAATGCTTGGTGACTCCATGTTGTAGTATACATCATCATATATCCAACCATAAATTTTTCATCCAAAAACTCATCTGTGAAGGCCTCCAAAACACTCTCCAAACTTTTGTTGCACTTTTCCTAATTTACTATGTTTTTGTGAGTTTGATCACTTCACTGCTTATAATGGTGAAAGGTCAAACTTGAATAATGTAATATATTTGTTCATGGGTTCATCGAATGTAATTGAGTGGGTTAGGGGTTAAATTGTAAAGAATATTGTGAATAAATTCTTGGAGAAACAAAATCATTCAGTTAGTGTAAAAGGGGAATTGGTTTCTAACTTCCCTAGTATTTGGTAATGGTTAGAGAGAATCACGAGAGAAGTTCCTAGGAATATGGATTTGAACCCTTGGAGGGGGAAACTTTTTTTTCATCTATATGTAGGTTGAATGAAGTCAAAGGAAGGGTTGGATAGTTATAGCTCATAATTGGAACTAGTGTACTTGACTATTGCTGAAATATAACAGACAATTGCAAATATTTTATGGGATTCTTGTGTTGTGGTTAGTGGCTCTGTTTTTCCTGTATTTTCTTATATATTTGATGATTAGATATTTTTAGCAACCATATATGTTTCCCCTTATTCTATATATTTTAATAGTTGAAACATAAATCATTATTTAATGCTATGTTTTTGTTTAAGATAACCATTTAAGTTTTTTTCTTCTAGACAAGTGAATTCATGCCTTTGCTCACTTAATTCCTGCTATATCTTCCTCACCAAACTACAATGAAAAACCATTTTGAGTCACTGATTTCATCTACCTTGCCCCATCTTATGTTTGCAAATGACCTTTAGGATTACTTGACCTAGTTCTGAGACCTTGTGCTCTTTATCCAGCAAACCCTAATCAAATCCTATTGAGCTGATTCCTGGCCTAAAATCCTCATATACTCCAATCACTTCCATTGGTTGTGAGTTTGTTTTAGAGAGAGCGCTCTCTTATTTGGTAGGGCCAGCTACCAAGTCTAAAGTTGGTCAGAGGTTACCTCCTTGGCTTCCTTTCTCAACCTTGGGAAACTAAGGAGTGTTAACATGACCTATGAGCTTGGTGAGAACCTAAAATGACTGAAATTTCATAGGTAAAGAGTCATTTTGTTTAGACTACTCCAGTTCATAGACACAGTCAGCAACAGGCTAGGAAGCCTCTGATTCCTAGCTTATAATGAGCTAGTATAACTGGTAAATGTTTTTGTAGTCAATATTTGGTTTGTCCTTATATAGTTTTGTGTCTTGTTGACCTTTGGATTTGTTTGTAATATCCTTATGATATAATATTCAGTCTCTTTAATAAAAAGAAGAAGTTCCATTATGTTATATATCTCTACAAATAAAATTTCTATGGTTGGGTGAAGTTCATCTGAGGTTTGTTTATGATCCTAGAGTTCTATTTTCTTGTATACAAAAGAGGTCGTTGAAAGAGTGTGTTTGCATTAGATCTATCTAAATGTTCGTGTAAGAGTTCATGTAGCTCAATCCAAAATAATTTTCATCTGCAAGCATCATTCTCTACCGAAGGAAGTCTCTTTGACAAAAATTGGTGCTAGTGACATAGGATGGGGAGGAGTCCTCAAGCAAATCAAAGAAGATCAAGAACAAATCATCCAATTTGCCTCAGGTGTCTGGAATCCTGCAGAGAAAAACTATTCAACTATTGAGAAAGAAGTAAAAGTTATCTGGAATTGCATTGATAAATTTGATATACACGTAGTAAACAAAAGATTTCTTCTGAGAATTGATGCTTTAGCCATGAAGAAGGTATTAACCAAAGATATAAAAAAACTAGGAGAGTCAAAGTTTGCGTGATGGAAATCTCTTTTCACAAACTTTGATTTTGAAATTGAACACATCAAGGGTAGTAAAAATTGTATTCTTGATTTTCTCAGCAGAGAAAATATTCAAAAGTAGACCCATCTAATGGTTATAGTAACTTAATGGATCCTCTTCTTAGTCATGAAACTCTTAGAGAAATTCTAGACTCCATGAAGTGGGAAGATTATATAAATTCTTGGAAACCAGCTTGGCAGCTTAGAAACACTTAGGTCTTAGACTCAAACCTCCAATCTCAAAGAGATCTACAACATTTGGTCCCAAAACTAAATGTTTATCCAAAATCTGGCAAATGGGTCTATGATATGGTTTTTTTACAATTCTAGACATTTGGAAAATGTGGCATAAGATTCCTTAAACCTTAATTTCAAAGACCTAAACATAATTTGGGCAGAGGAAAATAATAGATTTAATATTTTCCATAAATATTATGTGATAAATAGAGCTAGAGATCCAGATTTCCATACACTCTTATGGTCTCAACAAAATCCAGATTCTGTTAATGATATCTCTGGACATAAAATGCTATGGTGGAACCTACTTTGTATAGAAAAACCAGATGGTACCTATTATACTATCTTAATATTTGGATCACTATTTGTCACTCAGCTACTACATCGACCCGACAGGTTAAAATTATGGTGGACATGGTTCGGCATCAACAAAATTACTATGGGCATTGAAAGTTTGAGAAGCCTACTCATCAGGACCTGTGAGCATGGTGAGAACCTAAAGTGGTTGAACTTTCATAGGTAAAGAGCCTTTGGTTTAGAAAAATCTGGTTCATAGAAAGAGTCTGCAACAGGCTAGGAAGCCTCTAGTTCCTAATTTATAATGAACTAGTGTAATTGGTAAATGCCTTTGTAGTCAATCTCTGGTTTGGCCTGATAAAGTTTTGTGTCTTGTTGATATTTGGATCTATTTTTAATATCCAGTTTCTTTAATAAAAAGAAGAAGTTCCATTCTGTGTTATATCTCTGTGCATAAACTTTCTGTGATTGAGTGAAGTGCGTTTGAGGATCATTTGAGGTTCGTTTAGGATCCTCAAGTGTAATTTTCTTTAGATTTGTCTAAAGGTTCGTGTAGCTCAATGTGGAATCATTTTCATCTGCAAGCTTCATTCTTCATCAAAGGAAGACTCTCTTACAAATTGGTATCAGATCTAGTAACTTCTAGTTCTCCAGGAGATTCTATAACTTCTTCTCAGTTAAAAATGGAAGCTAGATGCAAATATGTTTCTTTTCATGAATTTGAAGAGAATGGAAAAAAAAATAGAAAATCTTGATATCCAAAGTCTCTTTCATAATGCATCGTCATCTATAATAAATTCAGTTGAACTAGAGATTGTGGAAAGCCAACCTTCATCAAGCTGGTAGCTTCCTAATATCAGTGATCCAGGTGGATATTGGTGGCTACCCACCAATTCCACTTGGGCCCCCACCATTACTTCTTTCAGTTTTTTAGTTTCCTTAATTGTAGCACAAATTACTATTTTTAGCAGTTTTCGGGTCCTAAACTACTGGAGCCATTTTAAGGCCCTAAACGATGTTTTTTTGAAATCTACCACTAACCATTTTTTGTCCAAAATCATCTTTTCCATCGTAGTTCTCGGAGAGATATTTCCAACGGGTTATCATGCGCATCAAACAGAGATAATATGACCAAGTTGCGACCTCGGGAAGTTGGTTGTTTAGGGTTTTCCCTTGTTGTTCAATAATAAAAAGGCCCTTGATCCTCATTGTAAGGCAGTTTAGAGGCATGTATCTGCCACATCTCTTCTAAGAAATAAGCTACTATCGCCCTAGTTGGTTCGTTTCCATTTCTGTTTGTAAGCATATTTCAGTATTTAACATTAATGAAATGAAGTATTATTTCCATTGCATCTATGTGTTTATGGTTATCTCTATAATTTGTTGTGTTCTTGTTTAAACCGGGATCAGTGGTATTAGAGCGGTCTGCCTTTTTTCTCTGTTTTTCTTTGCATGTCCCCAATGAGGTCCAGATATAAGGAGTTAGGGCTTGAACTAGTCGAACCTTTGCAAGACCAACCTTGAAAATCCCGATGGCCTCCCATGGCGGATGAAAAGAAAGACAAGGGGGTAAGAGATCCTATCAAAATATTGCTCAAAGAAGCCCTCAATCGGCAAAAGAACATGATTATGGACAACTTTGCCTAGATTCTTCAGTAACTACCTAGGGGCGATGCATCGACTTCCAAAAGCTACTCAGGTCATGCCACGCCATTTGAGGTACAAGATAATTTTGAAATCCCCATATTTGAGGGTCAGATAGATGCAAATGCTATCGATAAATGGTTAAATCTTCTAGAGAGTTTTTTTTCTATTCATGATTTTTCCAGTCGGGAAAATATTATTTTCACTCTTCTCAAACCAGCCCCCCATGTTAAGGACTGGTGGGAAACCTACTGCAAGTAGAAGGATGAAAGTATAGGCTCACTATTTTTAGCTGCACCCACTTGGAATTCGTTCCAGGATGCCATCAAGGAACAATACTATCCTATTGGAAGCTATGAGGATCAATACATAAAGTGGACCACACTGCAGTAGGGAAGGGACCAAGACATGCCGAAGTTTACCAATATTTTCCATACCCTTTGCAAAAAGTTGGGTATCAAGGATTCGAAGCAACATTTGGTACTCAAATACCACGTTTTCCTACACAAGTACATCCAGGAAGAAATAGAATTCTTGAACATCTCCTCGCTCGACACGACATACTAATATGCTATCAAGGTTGAGCAAAATTTTAAACAAAAGAAGTGAGACTTTGGATCTATGAATCTGAATTAAGGGAAAGGTGCCCCCAAACCACAGGACAAAAGATAAGGCCAAGGCAGGGCGGCCCAAAACAACCTGCTAAAGCTGCAAGCAAAGAATAGTGTCGTGAAGCCAAAAAAGGACACGGGAAAGTGGCGTGAATTCCATAAGAGCTCCACTCACAACACAAGTGAGTGTCGAGCCAAGCAGTCATTGGTGGCCAAGCTAAAGGTTTCAAAATCAGATGCATGTCTCGACTCTGAGTCAGAACTTGACAAGGGGAATGACAAAGGGAAGCAAATTATCGATGCAGAGCCCAACGCCACTATTGCTACCATGAAGATCCTAAAGGAGGAACCCGAAGATCCAGAGGAGGAGGAGTGTCTCTTCCACTCCCAGATGTGGGTAAAGGGCTCCCTGTTACAGTTCATTATCGATAGTGGGAGCCAAAATAACGTCATTTCAGCAGAGGCAGCTGGGCTTACCAACCATAACACATCCACAACTATACACCATCGGGTGGATTCACCAAGGACGAGATCTTCGCATGAGCCAGCAGCGTCACCTTCCATACAACATCAAGCCCTTCACAAATAAGGTATTGTGTGACATTGCTCCCCTTGAAGGTTGTGATGTATTATTAGGACAACCATACTTGTGGAAGTGACATCTTGTGTATGAATCAAGGCCCCGTGTTGTTATTGTTACTTTGGGAAATAAGTTGTACAGGATACTGGAGCTAGCACCACCTACCGCCATCTCTTTGGTTACTGCAAAACAATGCAGTAAGCTCATTTCCAAAACTAAGAAATTTGTTTTCCTAATGATACGCCCTCAAGCAAAGAAGAAGACGGTGGCCACGCCCTCTAGACAGGGCCCCTCTGCACGACAACTATAGATGGACAAGGTCGTGGAGGAGTACGAGGACATCTTCACCTCCCCTGCAGGGGTTCCTCTGCACTGTAAGGTTAAGCACTCCATCGATCTGACCCTAGGTGCGTCGCTGCCCAATGGACCAATCTATCGGTGCTCCATTTTGGAGAATGATGAAATCAATAGGCATATTCAAGAGCTACTACAGAAAGGTCACATATGTCCGAGTTCATTTCCTTATGGGAGCTCGATCATGTTGGTACAGATGGAGGATGGGACTTAGAGACTCTATATTGACTATCGGGTGCTGAACAAGATCATTGTTCATAATAGGTACCCGATCCCACGGATTGATGACCTCCTGGACCAAATGAAGGGGGGAAAATATTTCAGCAAGATCGATTTGACGTTAGGATATCACCAAGTACAAATCGAACCCTCTGATGTGTGGAAGACTGCCTTCAAAGCCAAGGAGGGCCTTTTCGAACAGTTGGTTATGCCTTTCGGATGGACAAATGCTCCTGTAACCTTCATGAGGCTAATGGATGACATCTTGCAACCATTCACCAACTCATTTGTAGTGGCATACTTGGATGACATCCTAGTATTCAACCAGAGTTGGGAAGAGCACCTCCACCACATCCAACAGGTTCTCCAAACACTCTGGAAACACAAGTTATGTGCCAATTTGGAGAAATGGACATTTTGCATGACCCAGGTTTAGTATCTAGGATACATTATTGATGCATAGGGGATGCATGTGGATCCAACCAAGATCCAAGTCATTCGGGATTAGCCATCTCCAACCACTCTGACAGAGCTTTGCAGCTTTCTAAGTCTTGCCAACTCTTACCACAGGTTCATGTTGGGATTTTCTCATATCACTTGGCCCTTGAGTCAAGTCACCAAGGGAGGAGCGAAAGAAAAAATATTTTGGTCTAAATCTCAATAGAAGGCATTCATAGAGTTGAAATATTGCCTCTACTTAGCACCAGTGCTCACATTATCAGACTTGCAAAAACCATTTGAAGTCGAGACAAATGCCTCTGACTATGCTATTAGGGTAGTCCTTACTCAACACAAGCATCCAATGGCATATCATAGTGAGACACATCTAGACGCAGTCTGGAAGTATCCCACTTATGACAAAGAGGTGTATTCCATTGTGCAAGCCTGTCAACAATGGAAACATTAGATTTTGGGAAGGAAACGATCATCCACACAGACCACCGACCCTTGCAGTTTATACAGACCCAAGGGAAATTATAGAATGATCGCCATCAAAAGTGGTCCACATACCTACAACAATTCCATTTGAATATTAAGTATAAGAAGGGCATCACCAATAATGTTTCAGATTGCCTCAATCAGCTACCGATCATGGCATTAACCACCGTGCTCAACTCTTGTGGGCACGAGACTTATGATTGGCCACTTCTCTACAAAAGCAACCCAGAATTTGGCCATACATATGAGACACTCTTGGAGGGTCAGCATGTTCCAGATTTTAACCTCCAGGATGCACTGTTATGCCACCTAGGTCACCTTTGTGTTCCTTCAAGAGAGCGTGCCAAGATGATTTAGGAAGCACATTACAATCAGGCTGCTAGGCATTTCGAGGTCAAGAAAACAGTGACAATACTGCAAAAGTATTTCTATTGGCTGAATCTTCAACATGATGTCAGGAAGTACATCAGATCATGCACTGCTTGTGCCATTTCTAAATCGACCATCAAGAAGCAAGGCCTCTGTACCCCGCTACCTACCCCTAATTGACGTTGGGAATCCATCTCCATGGATTACAAGTCAGGCCTTCCTTCTACTAAGCATGGAAATGACTGTGGTTTTATGGTCATCGACAGGTTCTCAAAGATGGCCATTATGGCGGCCTACAAGAAGAATATCACAACAGAAGCCACTGCTAAACTCTTCTTGGAACGAGTGTGGGTACACTTTTGGATCCCACAGTCTATCATCTCAAATCAGGACAACAGGTTCCTCAGTGCATTTTTGTCTAGTCTCTGGTCGATGTTGGACACCAAACTCACTAAGTGCACAGCCTTCCATCCTCAAAATGATGGTCAGACAGAGGTTGTCAACAGGATGATTATACACATTCTGTGCATGTACAACTTAAAGCATCGACGCATATGGGACAAGAGCCTCCCATGTTCAGCATAGCTACAACCGGGCTCTCCACAACTCGACTGGCCATAGCCCTTTTTAGGTGGGCTTGGGATTCCAACCACTATGTCCCATTGATGTGGCCATGCCATTTGCAGCTACTCACACAGATTCGATTCATGTCCAGTCTAAAACAGATAAGGCAAACAACTTCATTAAGCACATCCAACATATTCGCCAGTAGGTCCATGACATTCTGGAGAAATCAAATGCCAAGTACAAGCAACGACATGATCAATATCCGGTGCCACATAAGTTTCAGGTGGGCGACAAAGTTTAGTTGCATTTGTAAAAGGAACGCCTTACCGAAGCCTATCGAAAACTTAGACTACTCCAATATGGTCCTTACACCATTACCAAGGTTGTGGGATACAATTCATTTGAGCTCATCTTTCCCCCATTCCTTGGCCTGCACCCAATGTTCAATGCGGACTGCCTTCGGCCATACTTTCCACCATTACTAGACACATCCGACATTGCAAAACAACTCACACCCACAGATTTAAATCCAAATTGCATGGAAAAAGCTGCAACTGATCGGATCATGGACACACAAATCAAGCACACTTGCCAGCAAAATATCCAACTGTATCAAGTTGTCAAAGCAGACCAACTCCTTCACTAGGGCAAGTGGCTCACCAGGGACCAAGTTTAGCAGAAGTTTCCTCATCTCATGGAGGAACTCAACACAATGGGGACCATTGCTTCCTAAAGGGGGAGGAATGATCTAGGTGTATATTAGTGGAAACCCGCCAATTCCACTTGGACCCCCACCATTGCTTCTTTCAGTTTTTTATTTTCCTTAATTGTAGAACAGTTTACTATTTTTAGCAGTTTTTTGGGTTCTAAACTTCTGAAGCCGTTTTGAGGCCCTAAATAACGTTTTTTTTTTTTTTTTTTTTTAACTACTACCAACAATTTTTTTGTCTAAAATCAACTTTTTCATCGTATTCCTCAGAGAGATCTTTCTAATGGGTTATCATGTGCATCAAATGGAGATAGTATGACCAAGTCGCGACCTCGAGAAGTTGGTTGTCCAACTTATCCCAACAACGCCCATCAACTCTTGGTGTTACATCTCCTCAGCTTAGGGTTTTGGTTGCTTAGGGTTTGCTCTTATTGTTCAATAATAAAAAGGCCCTTGAGCCTCATTGTAAGGCAGTTCAGAGGCATGTAGCCGCCACATCTCTTCTCAGAGATAAGCTACCATCGCCTTAGCTAGTTCATTTCCATTTTTGTTTGTAAGCATATTTCAGTATTTTACATTAATTAAATGAAGTATTATTTATGTTGCATCTTTGTATTTATGGTTATCTCTGTAATTTTTTGCGTTCCTGTTTAAATCCGGATCAATCAGCCCCTTAGAAGTGTACTCTAATCTCTCTATATTTCATCTCAAATTTGTAGCAAGAGTCTCTATTAAAGAATGTGTTAATCAAATTCAAGAAAACATAGAAGCCATCCAAACCATTCCTCTCTTAGATCCCAAAGAACTTCAATGGGAAGTGTGCAAACATAATACTTCATATGTTCATCTTGGTTGTATAAGAGTCAAGATCTCTTCTTTAACTCACAGAGGATTAAACACATTCGTCTTAGCAACTATAAGTGACCTCACTCATAACAAGTCCATTGACTCCCTGCTTGGTGGGATTGTTGCTCCCCTGTCCAATGGGCCAATATGGTTTGATTGTTATCCAAATTTCTTAGTCTATGTCTTTGATGAATTTATTAAAGGCATTCCACAACTATAGATCAAAACCTATGGATTTGATATGAAGAAAAAGAGAACAAATATTTCAATCCATATAAGGGGTTGTTTTCCAGCAGAGAATCAAATTCAAGTTGTAGTCATTACATATGTTCAAAATCAGAAGATTGAACACCAGGGCATAAAAAGGGAAGAATTAAGTTTTCAAGAAAGTTGGGTAGTGGACATGCCCAAATCTCCAAAAATACAGAACATCACTTCTGCACAAATTCAAGAGAATCCCTCCTCTTCAATTCTATCATTTCCAAGGAGACCCACCACCCCAACTCAAAAAATTGAAAGAGAACACCAAGAATATAAATATTCCCATCCTATTCCTTCTAAAGTATCTATGTCACATCATCTATCTGCTTGTACAAATTGTTCCCACATTGAGTTATTTGAGCTTGCGCAAATTTTAAAATTTTCAGATTTAGTAATCAAGTGTCGTACCTGTCAGCATTAGTAAATATAAATTCTTTCGTACATATTACCTCCCATAGAAATCATAATCCAAGGACAGGAGACGCTCCATCTTCTCTGTTAAACAATTCTTGTCCAAATCCAAAATGCAGTGACATCTCATTTCCACATGATATTTTCATGATGATACATGAACTTCCATCCCTCGAAAATTAAGATCCAAGGCTAAAAGAAATGTTTAGCAAAATGAGGGCGCCAGGTATGCCTAGATATGGATCAGGGTATTTGTAACAAATGGACCATCTCATCCCATCAAGTCGATTTTAGAACCCTGTCCTAAGTGACTACAAAAGGCCATCTAAGCCTGAGATTTTTAAGTTCTTCTCTCTCATGGAAGGTTTTCCTAAGTATAAAATAAATTCAGACTGGATGAAATTAATGATAAATTTGGATTTATTTACTCATCCATATGCCAAGGAATTCAATTTGACTACATCCCTAGTAGCAAAAAAATAAAAAAATAAATATTTCATTAAGATGGAAGGAATATTTGGATTATACATATTTATGGATTTTGTTTTATGAATGGAAGAAGCAAGAAGAAAACATGGATTTAAATACGTTATCAGCAAAATAATCTTCTAAACACCATTGGATAGCTTGTGATGGTAGTAAGATAGAATCCACCTCTACTTTTCCTCCATATATAGGAATCGTCCTTAAAGGTGGTTAAAGGAATACCTTTAGTCCTCAAAGATGACTCAACCATAGGAATAGAGGGAAGAATACGAAGAGTCAGTGAACAATTAAATTTGACCAATACTGCTTTAAAAGGTTTAGATATGCATGCATCAACATCAAATGCATAAAAGAACAAGTAGAGTCTCTACAAGTCTCTGTAAATAGTATAAATAAAAGTCTGAATTATTTCCAGTTTTTTGTTTCTACAATAGAAGGATTTGTATCAGAAGGTCATAGTGAAGCAAGAACATTGTCTACAAAAAATAGATGGACAGTTTGAGGAAATTGAAAATGAAATCCAAAAAGCTTTTGTGTTGACCCATACAAATATTGAAGATCTTTCCTCACAATTAGGAAAATTGTCTTCTACGTCCAAAGATAAAGACATTCCTTCTTCACTATTTTTTAGCCATCCTATCCCTATAAATTCTATCTAGAAATCAGTAGACAAATTTCACAATTTGTTTCCTAAAGAAAAATTAGAAAAATCAGAAACCTCATTTGACTCTCATCTACTTCCATTTTATGATCCATTTCTCAGCCAATACTCAAGATATCATGTTCCTGATTTGAGTGGTAAGGATGAGCTGCTAGAATCTCAAACATTTTTCAATGATGCACATAAAGAATGGAACATTGACAATCTAAGTTCTGGTTAGATAAGACATATGATTGATCAAATGTTCACTGAATATAAGCTAATTTGCATGAGGGGTAAAAGTGAAGTAGAGGCCTCTAAGACACTAATTCAGTGTTTTACTGGTACACTCAGAAGATGGTGGGAAAGAGAATCCTCTCCAACATTGATAGATAAAATGGCAGAAGAAATAGTTAAAGATCAAGCAAGGGATTCCGTACATAATGAAAATGAGGATCCAAAAAATAGCATGATTGGAGCTCTAACATCATTGATCCTTGAACACCGGTGTGGTGTAGAATTAGAAATATTAGATAAACACGCTCTAATATTAACGAATCTCAAATGTAAAAAAAATGTCATAGTATGAAGACTTCCATAGGGATTGGATTCAAAGAATCTATGAAGTAAAAGATAGCAATAATCTCTTATGGACATAGGTGTATCTTGTAACTTTGCCTTCTAAATATGTAGATTACTTGAAAATTCAAGAAGTATTCCAAAACCCCTATGAATCTTATACTTGGGGGGAGATATATAGTATCATAACAAAAGCCTTGGTTGGACTATGCACAAATATGAAGGTGAATAAATCCAGGCTACTTGATAGTAGATATATCTGCAACAAATATGGTCTATCTATAGATGATCTTGTTGTACAAAATAAAAGGGTGAAGAAGGCCCTTAAGAAAATCTCAAAAATAAAAATGAACCATCCCGCAGAACCCCAAAGAATAAGAAAAGCAAAAGCCTACTATAAAAGAATTCCAAATTCCCACTATTATGGTCCTCAAGATATTCATCTTAAGACTCACAAACAAGAAGCCTGGAACATGATCACCTGTTGGTTATGTGGAAAAAAAGGACATACTTCAAATAATTGTCCACAGGGGAGGAATCAAAACTACACAGATGGAAAATGTCACAAGAAAATGTTAGAAAATACCAATAAGATAGGAAAAAAAGAGAAGAAATAAAACCCTTAGTCCACATCCAGTGCTATAAATGTGGTTCCAAACTACATAAAAATGAAAATTGTCCCAATATTCATATCAAAGAAGAAATACATATTATGGGACAAAACTGTTGTGATTACAGAAACTTCTAGTGTTAGTAATTCTGACACAAAATATGAAGATGATCATGAAGCAGTTTTTCTTGCTGACTGTTGTGACTGTACAAATTCAGAAGAATGTCATTGCAAAGGCTTAGATTCAAAATAAGAATATAGCACTGAAGATGAATCTGCCTTACAACAGAAATTAAAAATATGTTTGGCACATATTTTAGATGATGAAGAAGCTAAAATCCTGGCAGGCATTAAGATGCTTCCTGAAGGAGAAATGAAAGAAAAGCTAATGGATACGTTTCTGTAGACTATGATAAAAAATCAAGGGTCTACTTCAACTCCTTCAAGAAAAAGGTACTATCACAAAGACCCTCTTTGTTGATACCTCTTATGAGAAAAATACTAAATCATTCCAAAGAAACCATGAGCAAGATAAGAAGAGAATACTCTCATTAAACAAAGTCGGCCATGAAATAAAAAAAATTGAAGAAAGAGATTAGTGAACTTAGAACTCAGGTTTCCAAAATAGAAAAGGGGAAAGAAAAGTTGGAAGATTATATCTCAGAACAACAACCTCTTTTCAAAAAGAATTCCAATGTGGAAATTTATGAGATCAAGCCAGATGATTTCTTAGGATTAAGCAACATGAAAATCATGGCGGTCCAGCACCAACCATACTATGTCATGCCCAAATTAAAAATACAAGGGGAAGTATTTATTATAAAAATTTTGTTAGACACAAGAGCTAACCTAAATTTGTTAAATAAAAACTCAATTCCTGTAAAATATTAGGTTAAGAAAAAAAGAAAAGTCATAGGATTGGGAAATCAAGAATACAACTTCCAATAGGAAGTCCCTAAAGCCACCCTCTGCCTAAAAAATTACTACATAAACATCAAATTTGCAGTAGGGGGTATTCCAATAGACTGCATCTTAGGAAACCCATTCCTTGCCGCTGTAGAACCCTATGGATCAACAAGACTAGATGATGGCAGATCTAGATATTTTATATCTGTTCCAAATCAATAAGGATATTTGCAAGCTATCACATTGTCTTTTGTATCAACACCAAGAATCTCAACCATGGTCCAAGCTATGTAGGAATTATGACAAATATCAAAACGTCTAGAAGAGCTCAAGGATCTAAAGTCCTATTTGAAGATTGAAGAAGGATTGAAGCTAGATGTAGTCATCAGAAAAATAAAAGGATTAAAGGAACAGTTAGAGAAAGAATGTTGTGAAAAAGAACCAAATTCTTTCTAGAATAGGAAACAATACTTTGTAGAGTTGCCCTACAAGGAAGATTATAAAGAAAAACCATGTAAAAGTAGAGCCATCCCCATGAATTGAAGAATATAGAAAGCTCTGCCAGAAAGAGATACATGACTTTTTGAAGAGAAAATTGATAAGAGAATGAAACAGTCCCTGTAATTGTTATGGCTTCTATGTATATAAACTTTCAGAACAAATTAGAGGAGTACCTAGATTGGCGATAAATTATAGGTCGTTAAATAATGTTTTGGTTGATGATATTTATCCAATCCTCCATAAGGGAAATCTTATATGAAAAATTGCAAGGGCAAAAATATTTGCAAAATTTGATATGAAATCAAGCTTTTGGCTAGTATCAATCAAAGAAGAAGATCAATTCAAGAAAACTTTTGGTGTCCCCTTTGGACATTATGAATGGAATGTTATAATAGAAATTAAATGCAATAATGGTGGAGACAATCTATTGGAAGTTGGAGAAGATAATGTATTTGCTGAAGTGGCAACTTGAAGTTGGTGCTATTTAATGAGGAGATTAGAGATGATTTATTAACATTTAGTAAACACTTTTAAAGGTAACCCTAGTGTGGAGAAGTAGCGACTCATGTCAGACATCATTATGAAGTTTAACAAGACTCTCATCATTGTGTGACGAATTGCATAGAAATGATCGGTAGTGGATCGGAGTAAGGCTAGAGACTCCCACCTAGACCGAATATTGAAGTTTGATTTCATTATCTTGAGAAGCTTACGAAGGTGTTTCAAAGGTCCCACAAACCTTAACTAATAATTAAGAAGCAGAAGTTGGAATCCGAAATCACGAAACCAAAAAATCTTTAGTAATGTGACAGATACTTTCGATTCACAATATACACATTATTAAAATCACAATGTACACTTTATTAAAACTTAAATGGTGAAATACAACCATTACACAATAAGAAAATGAATCAATAAAATTTAAAATAAATAAATTAAAACATTATTAAAAAATAACAAAAGTAACAAAATTTAATTACTAATATTAAAATGTGGAGAAAACTACAATGTCTTTTATTCACAAACTAATAAACAATTAAACAAAAAACTGAAGACAATATATCCCTCTAGATATAATAATAACTATATAAGAAAAAACGAGATTTCATAAATATTAAAAAATGACCTATCAACTCGGTATATGAATCAGGGTGATGTATTAATTAAAACCGTGATATAAAAGTGACGTGATTGCTACATAAATATTACAAAATGACAACCAACCAACTTGCTATGGGCCTTTAATGCGCCCGATAGCACCATTCACCATACATAAGCATGCTAAGGGGCATCCGTGGATGTGACGCGCTGTTGATCGATGAACTCTGCCTCTCGCGTGTCAGCACTTTGAGCACAAGGCACCAGGGACCAGAAGCTCGTTATTTGTTGCCATGGTCAGATGGTTACAGATCAGATGAACCATACCATGGAAATATAACAATGCATATATCCTCTTACATTCCATGACATGGGTTCAATCGGGTGGAATCACAATGTTTTCACAATGGAGTTATTGACCAGCCAGAGGTATTGCTTGACAGTCAAAAGTGATTGGAATCTGGGTAAAAAAATTTCAAAAATTTTTGTAGAGACAGTGGGTGAATAGTGGTTTTCATGGTGGAAATGGATTCAGCACCATCAAAAACGTCCAGGATACTTAAAATTTTGAAGTTTAACAACTATAATTTAGATTTACAAAAATCTTTACTAGATTTTTTTGAAGTATGACCAAAATTTCTATAACTTTCCGGGCAATTCCTCCAGCTAACTACGGCTTTCATAAGTTTATAAATAAACTTCTAACTAGTGGATGCCATGAACAAAGCATACGAATGCAACTGAAGGGTTTTCCTATCACTGGCAAGGGAGGCTACCCATGAAAGCAAGTCTCACTGGTTTGTTATCGAGAAGGATACAATGCGAAAAACCAATATGGTTTGGATAGTTTTGGGTCATAATGTTAGTACAGGGTATTGAAAAATATTAGAAGGTTCTATTCAACATGAAGTTATGCAAGGTAGATGTATGAGAAATTTAGGATTACATCTAAAATTTCACAAAAAGATAAATGGATACTTTTTACATGAAAATAGTTTACTGTTTAATCTTAAATTTTCTAATCTTTTCCTACATGATTTTATTTTGCACTGATTTTTTAATATTTCCAATAACTCGACAAACATTTATTAGAAAGTCTGCACCATTTAATTTAAAATCCAAGCATACCCTACATAATGGTGAGTTGGAACTTTTATATTTTCAATTGCTTGTTGAACATTTTTCAGAATGCCTACACTATTTGATTAAACATTTTGAACATGTACACATAATGGTGAGACCGTCTTCATCCAACTAAACAAAGATTGAGCACAAACGTCGGATAGCCAGGCTTTTAAAGAAGCATAATTCCTTCTAAATAGGTTGCAGCAGAGAGATCACTTGGTCCTATCAATTATACGAAGAGTCCACGGCCATTCAACAGTAACAAGTTCGCATTATAACTAATGCAAAGAAACAGTAAAGGGAAAAAAATTATGAGCCCAAAAGCCATGGAATGAAAACAATTCTCTATTAAGCATCTTTTTAATATGATACCTTTGTTTTTCCTAATTTTTCGGAAGGGTTTTATATTTTAAAATTTATCTGGAATGGTTGTTTTAAAAAAATTATGTCGCCTCGAATTTATTTATTTATTGGTAAATAATGTTTAGTAAGGTTTATTTTCTATTTATTAGGAAGGGTTCTTAAAAATATATATCTTATTAATGTTGAGAAATGACAAGAAGAAATTTTAGTTTAATTTGTCATTAAATTAAATTGAGAATTAAATCGAATGTTATAGCAATTTGTAAATAGTAAGTTAATTTTAGTTTAAGAATTTGGAGTTGGAAGTCTTTCTGTAGTCATGTATATGTTTTCTTTAAGTTTTAGGGTTACAATATGAGTTTAAATTGACTTGGAAATTAGGTCACTCAGTCTGAGTTAAGTTTAGTTAAACTAGTTCTAAAATGTTTTTGGAACCAATGGAGGACTAACTAAGATTAAGTTGCTGTACTAATGTCTCCACTAGTGTTACTTCAGTGAAATGAAGATTCCTTCATGTGAAACTCATGCATGTCTATTTTTGAGAAACCCCCACTTGAGACTAGAGTGCAACCACAGTGTACTATCAGTGGTATTATTCACTGGAGTGTAAATATCATGCATGCATCAGATATTGATCCTATGGTTGGATTGGGTAGTTTTGGAAGCATGAAATCCCTTTAAATAAGAGCTATTCATCCTAGAAATTACCCAAGATATTAGGGGTTTGAAGAGCCATTGAATAGGCTAAGGATTTGACTTGAGCTAGCTTGTGAGGTAAGAGAGTTGAACATACTTGTGAGGAATTGTTCTACTGAGGATAAGCTTTGTATCTTCACTCATATTTCTGATATATACAATACATATAGCAGAGTTTTGAACGATTGCACATTCTTAAAATATTCGGAAATCCCACCAGTCAAAAAATTGACCATGCCCATGTCCCTCGGATTTCCAATACTCTGGGAATCTGCAATATGGCCAGTTTTGAGTAGGGACTTTCCTCAAATATATCTAATGCTATGTGCCATTGATTTATCTTCTTGCTTTTATTGTTTTCATTGATCTATTAACTTCCACCAATTGAAAGTGAAAATAAATTCTTGTCTTTTGCTTTAGTATATTACATCATTTTGTGAATCTATAAAATTAATGGTATTGAAACTATAATGTATGTTTCAAGTTATATCTATTTTGTTGTTAATTTATTCGATTAGCCGGCACCAAGTCTGTGCAGCTTGAGTCGTGTTAAAGGTAAAGATACTTGACATATTCGCATCACAGCCATTTTGAAGTAGAAAGTTGAAAAAAAGGGATCAGCAAATTAATATGCAGATACATAAGACAAAGTTACAATCTTCGAGTGTTTTGTATTTTTTGGTTTACCATCCTGTTTTCGGTGGTATCAGAGCCAAATATTCTACAATTGCACTTCGTGTTACTGATACTATTGGATTTGCAACCAGGGGCCTTACTCCGAGCTTTGTTGCAATAAGAGAATAATAATTGAACGTACTCAGATATCTACTGGTGTACAATGCTGATAATCAGAGATAAGTCATGTGCCAATGCTGTCAATGCGTTCCCTGATATCAAGAATATGCTGGAATTTTTAATATAGTTGAAGAGGGTCATTTTTAAGTCGATTGTAGATTTTTAGAATATTTGGAAATTCGACAAATATAGGTGCGGTCAATTTTTTTATGACCTTCATATCAGTCAAATTCCCTATATTCAGAAAATCTGCAATCAACTTAAGCTCGCCAAGAACCAAAGCATGAAAATTTTGTCTACATCTACGTCCTGTTAGAATAATGACAGGGTTTATGGGTTCAAAGAGAAAATAGTCTTTCCCCAGTCATCTACATTGCCATCATGCGGTCGATGCTACATCTATCCATTTGACCATGCCATCGAAATTTCGCGCGCGATGTCACTACAATAGATGTTGTATATTAAAAAAGCAGCAATAATATTAGAATGTAGATTCATCTGAATATTGTTGTATCAACGCCAGAATGCTGCAGCTTTTGCCATATCGATGTAATCACCATCTATCTACCTCACACTAACTAATGCCATGTATTTTAACATTCTTCGAGTCTATGCGTGATTATAGTTTCCTTTTGCAGCACCCACATATATCGTCCTGCTATAACTGATTCAAATGTTTTAAATGAACCAAAAATTTTAAAATAATGTTTCAAATGAAATGTAAATTTTACCTTCTTTTTTTTTTCTCTGTTGTGTTTTCAGATTTACAATTTGCAGTGTTTTTAAAGAATAATAGTAAGAAAATAATTAGTCTTTATGGTAATATTACGAATTGATTTTTAATATTAGTTTGTAATATTGTCTATTCCAGGTAAACATTAAATATTCCGATTTTAAGAATTAATTACGAAAAGTTATATAAGTACATGAAAATAAACATATATATATATATATATAATATTTTTCAAAATTTATAAATAGAATTTAAAACAATACGAAATAATTCATTAATGTTAAGAATTGTATTTTTAAAAAAAACTAGATTTTAATATTAAATATTCCAATTTTAAAAATAAATTCAAACAGTTAAGAATAAGAAAATAGACTTTAAATAATGATTTCAGTATATATATAATTCCAAATTGTTTATGTCATATATATAGAGTTCCAAATTGTTTATACCACCCATTTCAACATTCTATTTCAAATGTATGGGTGATTATAGTTTCTTTTTGATGTACCCACATATATTATAAATGAAATCATTTCATATATAAAGTTCCAAATTGCTTATGCCATGTATTTCAAAACACAATTTCGAATGTATGTTTGATTATAGTTTCCTTTTGCAGTACTCACATAAACGTATTATAAGTTGTAAAATAATGTTTTAAATGTATAAAATATTATAAGTTGTAAAATAATGTTTTAAAGGTATAAAATAAGTTATTAATTAATGCGTTGTGTTTTTTTAAATGTTTTTACGATTTTCTAAAAATGTGATAATTACAAAATAATTAATCTTTATATATTGCAGTTTTAAAAATCGGATTTAATATTATATATTTCAATTTTAAGAACCAATTTAGAAGGTTATGTAAGTATATGAAAATAAAATATCATAATATCAAAATAGAATCTCATATATATAGAGTATTAAATTAAGAAAAGGTCAAAGTTACATATAGAATATTCAACATTAACATTTTAAGAAGAAATAATATGATGTGCAATAAGGTTGGTTTTAAAAAAATATCTATATATTAAAAGCTAAAGCCAATTTATAATTTTTTGTTTTTTTCCCTCCCCTGACAATTATATTAAAGGAAACCTCAACCGGTTAAAGATTTGCTGGAGGAATTGTTAAGAGAGTGGAATGTGTATTGTTTAGATGCCTGAGGGAACACCCAATAAATCAAAGTTTTAAACCAATGAGCGATGGAATTGGTGTTAGGTATGGACTTTATTGATTTAGAGCTAGATATGGAATTTAGGGTGGTGAACATAGAAGGGTTGCTCTCGGAGCAGTTTTTTTAATCTTTTTTCTATAAATATATTTTTTTTAATATTTTTTTAGTAAAAATTATATAAAGATTTATTTGTTGAAGAGGTTTGAATCGTTTTCACCAATGTATGGGGTTCCATAAGAAACAGGTTGTTCTATAAATCAAAGGATTAACAAGCACACAATTGACATTAACCATGGGAGGTCCCGCTCTTCGACTTTGGCAGAACATGCGGATAAGACGAACCATCACATATGCTTTGAGGAGGCCAAGATTATTGTGAAGATTGTTCACTTTCATCACGAGAAATTTAGGGAGGCCATTGAAATTGAAAGGAGGCCTAGCAATCGAACAAAGGATTAACAAGCACGCAACTAACATCAAGCATGGGAGATCCTACTCTTCGGCTTTGGTAGAACATGCAGATAAGACGAACCATCACATATGCTTTGAGGAGGCCAAGATTATTGTGAAGATTGTTCACTTTCATCACGAGAAATTTAGGGAGGCCATTGAAATTGAAAGGAGACCTAGCAATCTTAATAGGGATAACGGTTGGAAAATCAATGGTTTTTGGATCCCTGCGGTTTCTGTAGGAATTTACAGGGTAAATTCCTCAGACAGAACATCAAAAGGGCACCGCTCACAAACAAATCATAGATCAATACACCAGTATTTTGACGTGGTTAAAACCCTCAGAGAGGGAAATAGTCCACGGCTTGTGTCAACGTGGCTACTACAGGAAATTTATTAATCAAAGAATGAAAAATTACATAAGCTTCTCTCATGCACGGTGAACCTACAAATGACCCTCCATGCGCTTTAAATAGAATTCATGGACCAATCGGG
>APFE030923221.1:88200-99632 GCA_000404065.3 Pinus taeda | reverse complement strand
ATATTTCTTTTTATTATATCCCATCATTATTCCTTAATCTTATTTTATTTTTGTGTTATTAGTTTTTTCCTATCCCTTAATCTAAGTCCAACATAATTTATATATTAAAATAATAGCTTAAATATATTTTATTTGATTAACGGTATTACAATATAATTAATCCTTTACCCAATTCATGGCCCAGTCAAACGTAATTGTTTCAATTAGCCATTGGATTAACTTGCATCTCTATTTAACTTGCTACCATGATCTGGTTTTTCATCTTGTCCTCGCGATGAACCACACTGGTTGGTTCGAAATGTGCTGACAAATGAAGCTTTATGTGATTTTCATCGAAAACGATTTCTCAGAAACTAGATATGGATCACAAAAGCCTAAATTTGATCATCCTCTCTCCTTTGAGAACTTTATTTTTGGAGGAGATCTCAATTTTTCCCTGGGGGTGGTCGAAGTTTTGGCTCACCACGTAGGACCTGACCCCCTTAGAAACTTTTTTGAGCATAATTTTATTGATAAAAAAATGATAGATGGGAAAATGACAAGTCTGTCCAACTTGGAGAAATCATAGAACAGGGGATGTGAAAGTGGCCAAAAGAATTTGATCATTTTCCTTTTTCTGAATTTTAGGTGGAATGGATACCTTTAATGCGGGGTCAGACATGGGGGTGAATATGTTCATTTCCCTATATTCTTGGAAATCAGAGAAATGGGGAAAAAATTGTGAGCACCTTCAAACTTAACGTGAAGTGGGTTAAAGAAGAAGAATACTTAGACTTGGTGAAATCTACCTGGGTTCATTTTGATATGGAGTTTGGGCTCTCTGTAAGGGTTCAATTTGGTAAGGAAATCACCCAAGTAAAAGGGGCCACAATTAATTAGGTTTCTCTCAAAGATAAAATAAGATGATTAGGATCTTAAATATATTGATAAAGAATTAGAGGACTTGGGAGAATCTAAGGACGAGGGGTACCTTGGTGATGATTCGAAGGCTAGATTTCTTCTTGAAGCCCAAAGAAGGAAAATATTGGAGGAAAAGGAAGCTTCTCAGAGGCTCAAGGGCAGAGAAATTTGGCTGGATGCAGGGGAAAAATCACAAAATTTTTCCAGTCATATGCGAAGGGGAGGAAAATGGACAACATCGTTTGAAAATTAGATAATCTGGAAGGTGATTTTTCCTCCATCTTCGAGGAGCTAGAAAATTTGTGTAAGAATCACTTTTGAAAACTTCTTTAACTCTAATGAGAGAGAACCAATGTTGAGGTGATTAGGTTGGCCCAGTTCTTCCCTAGATTTGTTGAGGAAGAGGACAATCAGATAATGAAGGAAGTAATGTGACGATGAATTACGAGAAATTCTCCACAGTTTCCAGAAGGAAAAGAGCCCAAGGTCCAGATGGGTGGCTAGTAGAGTTCTTGGGCCTCTACGATTTCCTAGCAAATGATCTACTAAAGGTAGTGGAGGAATCTAGACAAACAGGGAGGGTGGTTGCCTCTTTAAATACTACTTTTATTTCACTCGTTTGAAAGGAGGATAACCCCAACTGCTACAATGACTTCATGTCTATCTCCCTCTAAAATTACATTTATAAGATTGTTGCAAAAATCATTGTTTGACAAATAAAACCTATTTTCTCAAGTTGTTTCCAAGGAACAATGTGGGTTTTTAGAAGGTCATTAGATTCATGAGGCAATCAAGGTGGCATAGGAAGGCCTTCATAGTCTTAAAATGAAGCTTAAAGGTATCATTTTAAAGATCGACCTTTAAAAATATTATGATCGTGTTAGTTGGATCTATCTCCACCTACTTTTTACAAAAATAGGTTTTGAGGTGCCTTTCATCACCTGCATCATGACTCATTTCTCTTTTACTTCCTTTTTTGTTCTGATCAATGGTTTGCCTCCCCTTTATTTCATGCTTAAAGAGGGTTGCGCTAAGGATGCCCCTTTTCACCCTTATTGTTTCTCATTGTAGTTGAAAGTCTCAGTTAGATACTATGAGATGCCAAGTAAAGAGGGTTGTTCTGGGGCATATTATGGTGACCATGAATCTAGTAATCTCTCATTTACTAGTTTTTAATGACACCCTAGTTTTTGGTGATGGGACGTGAAGAGTTCTGGATTTCCTACAATAAGATTTGTACCTATGCACTATATGTAGAGGAATTTCTATATAATTTCTCAGTGCACTGTTACCTAATGACGTTCTCCAAGCCTCTAACATATTGCTTCCAAACCTGGAGGAAAAAAAATGAAAGTTATTTTTTGCACATATCCCAAACTTGCTTCGTGAAAAGACATTCAATGAAAAGGTGTTGAACAAACTCATAATTTTCCTTGCATAGAGAGTACTGAGAAATTACATGGCAGTTCCTTTGATTCTGTGTTGGGGTTGTAACATCCCCTATAACATTTAGGTAAAAAACTAACATTCCCCAATATTTTTTTTTAATTACTATGTTGTCGAGAGTAATATCATATATGTATTACTTCCATGATATATGTGCCATATTTCTTTGTTATATATTAGGGAAATATTAAAGTATACTTTGGCTAATATATTTATGCACAAACATCTTGCAATCATTGTTATCTTTGCAATCATTGTTATCTTTGTAATACTATTGTCTCACCATCCATAATCCATGGCATACATCTTGGGTTGGCATTACATAAAGGATTCTAGTTATAAAGTTATGGTTGAGTTTTGGCTTCATAGTCATGAATAAAATCTTGGTTTTATTCACTGGTGTGTATGGATGAATTATATTATTGTTATTATAATGGAAGTCTCTCAAACATCCAACTAGCATCCCACTCAGTTGAATACGACTCAGGCTGTATGGACACTTGTCCTCGAGCTCACCGTTGATTCCCTTTGGACTTCATCTGAAGGTGTTGGTTTCAGCATGGCGGTTAAGCGTAACTTCCCCTCCCTCCGTCTCATTCTTGTCTTTGTCATTCTACAGTCTTGCGGATTAGGGTTCTGCGGTCTACAACTAACCCTTATTAGTTTACTCCCTGCCATCTGGCAATGGCCAGGGACTATAGTAATCGGAATCACGATTTGTAGCATTAGTTCACGCGGTTTAGTGACGGTTTATACACTAAGTGTGCGGCTTATAAAACCCCGTCCGTATGTTAACAATATTCTTGTTTATTTCATCATCTTATTTGGCCTCTTCCCGAGGAGAAGAGGCCAAAAGCATATCTTATTTTTATTTTCGAGTTTCATTGTGGAGATTAATGCTAACATTAAAGGACTAACATTTGAGGCGTATGTACACCCAACACAATATTTAACCAAAGTTACCAAAGTTTTTTGTACAAGCAGCTTTACGGACTTTGCTCACATTATTCTCAAGGCTGGCCCACGCGTCTTCTTCTCTATTATAGGCTTGACACGTTTACTTGAAGCTTGACACATTTCCTTGACCGCTTGAGAAAATTCAGAAAGAACCATATGAAACTATATCGGTTCAATGGAATTGGTAGCTTAGCTGCTTTAGCTGCTAGTGGTGCAGCCCGAACCGAAATGTTGCGAGCTCACGATTCTCACAGAGTAGCTTTCAGCTGGAAATACCAGTAATCCCTAGTTTCCCTAACAAATTCGTTGATCTGTAAAAGAAAACCTCATGTTCATTATTTGCAGAAAATTGGAAAAACCTCATGTTCATTATTTGCAGAAAATTGGAAAAGAAGTAAAAAACAAGTCCGCATACCTCTATTTTCAATTTGCTTGGTATTTGTGTGCAGATACATTGGTGATGATTTTCTTTGCCGGCCATTAATACAATAGCAAATTAGTTTTGAATTCCCTCTTTTTCTACATTGGCGATTAATCTCTTTTTCTACACTGGCAATTAGAGATTTACAATATTTCATTCACAAATGCTAACAGAATGCTAATATGAGAAAATGAAAGATGTTTATATTCTATGAACTTGCAATAACCAGATTGCACTCATTATTTTCATGACAGACAGAAATCAGAGACTTGAAAGGAGATCAATCAAACCTGCAACAATAGAGGTGATTGGCTTCTCCCAAATACTCAAACTTATTTGGTTTCTCTCAAGCTTTGGCTTCGTCCGAACACCGGATGCCACTGGAGCCCTGCTTTTGTATAACTGATTAAAGCACGCAAACAAAAATTTGTCTTCTGGCAAACCATAATCTGAACGTTTATGTTCGCAGAAAATAGCCCAAGATAGTAACAAAGATAACCTGTAGAGAAGTTTGAAAGAAAAACAAAATAACAACTTCTAAATGTTTGCTGAATACTAATAACAAAATAACAACTTCGAAATGTTTGTTGAATACTTGCTTGTAATCATTAACAAAATAACAATGTGGCATATGAACAATCTTTTCCGAATATATATGTGCAAACTGCATGGGAGAGACAAACTGCACAAATGTACACAAACATGTTTGATGAACATAATCAGTACTTCTTTAGTTCAATAGCATATAATGAGGAAATGGTAATGCTTTCCGTGTTACCTTCCTGCTTTGCCTTCTTTTGTTTTCTTGTAGTATTTGTAAAGATTCTCGAATTTCTCCCGGCACTTCTTGGAACTTCTCTGGTAACCGTGCTCTGCAAGAGCCCTGTAGATAGCAAAGTCAAGACTCAGTTTAAAGATATGGTTTCAAGTGCAATCCTATATGCGAAACATTTTCAAGAATCAAGAAATCGTAATCATACAGTCAGTCAAGACTAGGTTTTAATATTTTGTTCAAAGAGCATTCATGTATCTAAGAATTTTGAAATGTTTGCTGAATACCAATAACAAAATAACCACTTCAAAATGTTTGTTGAATACCTGCTTGTAATCATTAACATAATAACAATGTGGCATATGAACAATCTTTTCCGAATATATATGTGCAAACTGCATGGGAGAGACAAACTGCACAAATGTACACAAACATGTTTGATGAACATAATCAGTATTGCTTTAGTTCAATAGCATATAATGAGGAAACGATAATGATTTCCGTCTTGCCTTCCTGCTTTTCCTTCTTTTGTTTTCTTGTAGTATTTGTAAAGATTCTCGAATTTCTCCGGGCACTTCTTGGAACTTCTCTGGTAACTGTGCTCCACAAGAGCCCTGTAGATAGAAAAATCAAGACTCAGTTTAAAGATATGGTTTCAAGTGCAATCCTATATGCGGAAAATTTTCAAGAATCAAGAAATCGTAATCATACAGTCAGTCAAGAATAGGTTTTAATATTTTGTTCAAAGAGCATTCGTGTATCTAAGAATGAAGAAATCGTAATGCTGCACTAATTGTGCTTCGAAACCTATCAAAAATGCTGGTTGCATCGCAAATATTTCATTTTGAGCACCCTGAAAGGATAAAAGAGTGTGCTTTCAAGATAATATAAAAGCTTATATCAAACAGATATTATACTCATCAGAGCTCAGAGTCTATTAAACAAAGGGACTAGAACAAGCACAATAATGATTTAAAACTAAATTCAGTTTCTTACCTTAGTGTATCCATTCAAATTAAAAAGAATCTTTCTTGCAATTACATCAGAAGAAAGAGAAGAGCGAATAGTGCTTTCTTGCCATGCTCCAATGTCGTCGTCTAGCCGATGAACAATAAACCAGTCGTCCTGATGCTGCACCAACCACTAATACCTGGAAAAGTCCCTATATACACCACCTATGCTCAATACACTCACTTAACACACCACCTGTTCTCAATGCCCTTGATTCTTGATGAATCTTCTGTGTGCTCAATGCCCGCCATCAACACATCCGTGAATCCACTTGAAAGCTCATCCTATTGGATTTTAGTTTTCACTGCTCAGTCTGAGTCGCCCGAATAAACCAGACATTTTTCATCCATCCAAACTTAGGTAAGTGCACAGTTTCAGAGAGAGCGGGATACCTCAAAGATTATCGAGCTATATGGCACTGATGAGCCCTTGAAACCTTGGAACCTTATCGCTAGTTCTACGTTGAGCCAAAGAAATACTTGCTACCTTGATTGCTACCTTGATTGCTACCTTGAAGAGGCCCTGAAACCTTGAGCCTGGGAACTCATTAATCGTTACCCTGGCGATCCTTCGAGCCTTGAGCTGAGATAGATACTACTGCTTGAGTCCTTAGTCGCTTGGCTGCATTCTATTTCACGGCCATTCCTTAGGCCAACTAATGGGTCCCTTGGCCATTCTGCAACCGAAATCATGTCACGCTAGGAAAGAGAGGCCAAGTTCCTGAAGGTATCGTGTGGTGACTAATGGATAACTCAAGGACATGTGAGGTGCATGCAATCTCCACGTTAGAACACTCGTTGCTCCCAGACACTCCGTTCATCGTATTTCAATAAAGTTCACAATGGGCTGAACTGGAACCTCGTCTGGATAATAGTGGGCTGAACTGGAACCTCGTCTGGACAATTCTGACTGGTTACCATTACCTTTAAATTAAAAAATTATTTAGACTTGCGAGGAGGGCCCGCTTTTCAACTACGCCTACCACGTCCCTAAAGTGGATTTGAAAAAATAAAGAATCGCGGACCCAATTGCATTAAACATCAAGCAGACAAGCTGTCCACTATTTATAATATTCGTTGATCATTTGGATAGTGCATTTGATCAATGAAACCTGTGTACACAGTGATACATCTGAATTTTTTCCCTTGTGACAAATAAGATATACTTTTATTCATTTTTCCCAGTGAGACTATGCAATATCTAACCATAAAACTTGTGATAATGTTGTCACTCATATTCACACCCACAACAAGAAAAGTGCATACTATCGAGAGGTTCAACAATTAGCGTGTTCTCAAGAAATAATATTGCGCAAGGAATCCTTCGTTTCGTATGGGAGGCAATATTGAAGAAATCCCAAGCAATTCCAACGATCCAGGACTGGGTAGTTTGCTTACTGTAGGTTCAAATTACCAGTTAGCTCTGGTTAGCTGCTCCTTGAGGCTATATTCGATCCACTACAGACAGATATGCCTCGGCTATTGCCTCTCGGCTAACCTGTAAAGGTTCGGCTTCTCTGAACTGCCTAACCTACAAAAATCTCTGGCTGGTGGTGGCTGGAACAGCTAGGCAGGGACTAGCTGCCATGCAGCCACCCTTATTGGAATTAGGTTTCTCCTCGTCTCCTTTCTGTTTACGATGCCAACATTCTCAGGTAATTCCATGGTTTCATTGGTTAATTTTTTTTATAGGTTTTACAATGCAAAAGAGGTACTTCCTTGGTTCTCATAACTTATTTTTCTTATCTTTGATTTTACAGATAACAACTATGCTAGCGGTTCCTTCATAGTCGGGTGGGATGTGGAACTCAGCTAGCCATTCGCTCAGGTAACAAAGAAAACCTTGTTCAAGATTTCTTCTTTGTACTGTGAGTTCCAATGTATAGGGTTAATAGTTATACTAAAGTGCCATGCTCATGGTTCCAACATTGTGTCAACGACCATGTTCCTAATCTGTAGTAGGTATATACAGATCCGAAGCTCATCTTATTTTTGTTACATTCCCTTTCTTTTATATATATATACAATGTCTTTATTTATTCTCGTATGTGTTGGTTGCTTGCAGGTTAGTACTCTAACTTGGTTTGCCTCATGTTTTCATGAATCATGTTACTTGGAACTTTTGAAGTTTACAATAAAGATTTACCTAATCGTCTTCTCTTTCCAGGTTTCACTTTCTTTCTACTCTTCTCCTCAGTATGAGGGTGTTTCTAAATGATCATATCTTATTTTTTGAGCCCAATCTCATTAGAGTTTTGGAATATGTCTTATAGACTTCGGTTATAGTTCACCTATAGCTTCGCTCCCTTGTGATTATAGTAGAAAGATTCTTAAGAATTTGTATTTATACTTTTATTATAGAATTGTGAATTTTAATTAAATTGATACTTCCTCAGGCTTAGGGTTTGTACATAATTTTCTAAAATATTATTATCGTTATGTTCATTTCAAGGATTGCTACTTTAAGTTATACGACAAAGATATACTTTTCTACTCATAGTCGTGACTCGACTCTTTGTTGTTTTGGGAAAATCTTAAATAGCATTGTCAGTGGGTCGATTATATTTTTAGTCAGGTCCTTCTTTCTATTCGTATAATTTTATTTTATGTGTTTTGGTTTGTTCACCGAGTACAATTACTTCATTTCTTCTTTATATCTTGTAGATGTATATTTTAGTCAATGGAAGTTATTAATATGATTATGGGTTGGTCTAAAATTATACCAAGGGTACTTTGTAGGGCCTATTCTACTACCAATACCTTTCAAGTATAGTTTCTACTTATGTTAGATTTAGATGTATAAATATTCACTCCTAGGGAGTGTTGTTTCAATGCCTTTTTTGGAGTATATATATGTAGGTTGTTGATAAACGGGTTTATATTCTTGGTGCATTTACTTATTTATTTCAATTGTACCAAACGTAACTTGTATTATTTTCTCTCGAAATTCTCCATGTTGTAATATATCTATTCCATATATTTTGTTTCAGTTATCAAATAGATCATTCTATGAAAATTACTATCAACACTGTGAAGGATAACTGGAACCTAGCCTCCTGCTAGGACCTTCCATTAACCCTTCAATAGTACATAGGTACAGTTATCTGCAGACATAAAGAATGATCTTGATTCAGACTTATGGTCTAATGGCGGGATCTAACCTATTTCTAGAATATGTTCACTATTATTAGTATCTTACATAGAGACTTACACTATAACATAAAGAGGAATCTTTCTTCACATTTATTTTCACACAGATCTTAATTAAAGATTTACCATAAGATATTTACACTTATTTCCATTCAGTTAAATTTACAGAGAACCTCAGAAACCTCTTCATCCAATCATTACTTCCAAAACAGTTTCATAAATTTCTAACATTCATAGTGATGGTTTTGTTATGAAATTAACATTAACATCTTGAAATACTTATCTGTTAGGGTTGTAGTTTTTAGGGAATTAACCAGGAAGGAAGACCACTCCTCCCAACCAATGAGAATGATAATCACCACCAATTCTCCTCCTAAGTTAGTTTTTCACTCCAATAATAGTTATGTGACACTAACCTAACAAGGTATGTTCAAATGCATCAAGGTTGTACACGTATAGCTAAAGAACTCACAGATTCACAAGTTTATATTAGGGTTTCCACTAGCCAGAGACCAAATCAAGAATACCCTAACTGGAAGTGTGGTGTCTTACCTTGACAGTGTCTTGTTCAACATACTAGTTTTCTATTCTTCCATCTTAGATGTCTCAGGTGTTTATCTCATATCCTCCTCTTGCTTCTTTTCCAAACTGAGGTGATTTATCTCTAGGGAAGGAAATAAATGTCCTCTAACTATCTCGTGAGTGATTTTTTTTTCATTTAGTGTATTTTCACTATGAATTCTAATACTTGACATAACCACTTTTAGATCAAATTAAATAAACTTTAAACATTAAAGTTTTCCATTAGGATTTCCACATAGCCCAAGATTTACCAAGTATTTTTAGTAAAAGTAAATTAAATATTTAATTTTCACTAAGGGGTATTACATCTCCCCCCTCTAGCAAAACATCGTCCTCGGTGTTTCCTAGCCTTCAAAACATGTTGGAATATGTCTCGCACATAAAATATTTATCCTTATCTTCCCACGTGGCATCTCCCACCTGAAGTGGCTCTTAACCTGGGTAATCGCTTGTTTTGTAGCATAATTTTTCTCTGATCAAGAATGCACAGAGTTTCGACCATGATTACTTCGTCCAGTTTGACCTATATTCAAAATAATTATGTTCATTAGTTTCCACCAATCATGATTTAAGAACGTATAGATATTATTTCGATCTTCATTACAAACACTATCAGTTGTTATTTATATACCCAACAAAGGTCATCAACATGCATCACAAACCAACAAGGGTCAGTAACCTACACTCAATAAGAGTTAGCAGTGTCATTCTAAACTCATCAACAATAGCAATAAATCCTTTTTACTTATCAAACGACTATGCCAAATGACAAGGACCCCACATTGTTGTCCCATTATACATTTCATACCACCAACCCTCTAATCATCAAAATGATAAATCATTGTACCACGTACACATTGTCTTATCTATTGCAAAAGACGTCCACACAGTGCTTCTAAAAGTACTCGCAAAGTATATATCCCTCTAATCGTTAACCGAATTAAGTGAAAACCGTCTTAGCCCCTGCTAAAGACATTCACAAGATTGGTAATACAATAAAGGAACTTACGATTCCAACCATTCATTTCCGAGCACTAAGCTCCTTCTGTGTCAAGATGTACCTAAAATATTTACAAAATTATATTGAAAACTTATTTTTGACACATCACTTATATGATTACTTAACTTGTTATGCTATGAGAACCACAACGGAAAAATAATGTTCCTCCCAACCAATGGGAATTGGTTTCCACAACTATATTGAGCCATTTTCACATCTAGACACTTCTTCGACAAAGACTATACCAAGTCTAATATACGGTTCCTCTTGGCAACGTCTTTCCTATTCCTCTGACATCGTCTTGTCTGTGAGGACTTTAGAGTTCAACGACCCACTCTTTGGGCCACAAAGCCTTAAGCCTTGAGCCTTGATGGGTCCCCCCAGAGGGCATCCTATAAAATCGCCAAAGGTGCCAACTCAAAATGGGGCCCATCCTTGATCTTCGATCTGCGGCAAATAGTTGGAAGGATTAAAATATCAAAAGATGGGCTCCCATTGAAAAGGCTAACGACCAACCAATTGGGGTCTCGAGCTACTGTCTCTTATCTAGCTACCAGCCCGTAGCTAATATGGAGGTGAGAGTCAATACCTGTTGGTTCATGGCTACCAACCTGTACCATTAATGGAATGGATCAAGATACTAACCCTATTGAGTTAACTTAAGGCAAGCTCAATTCAGTGGTTGGATGCTCCCATTTCCATACCCTGGATGGAAGTCTCATGGCCTTTCCCTAAGTTTCAAACCCACCCTCTCTAATGACTAACTTAAGTCTTTATAAGTCAATGTACAGAAGCTTTGTGATTGGGTTCAAAATTTCATGGGACTCCCATCCCCTCTCACTACACCCGGTAACACCGGAGAGTCACTACTCCCCATGGAGAGAACAGGCTATTGGGTTCAAGATTTCTGAGGAGTTTTGGGTCTTTGGTTGAGGCCACGGCCAATTCACCCAACAGTGAGGTGACCCGAGGAAGAGGTGAGGATTTCGTTAAAGTAAAGAGGTGTGTCAAATAGGACCCCTGAATGGGATTCAAGCTAAGACATCTCTTGTCCATGCTTCATAGATTTTCCTAAGGCTCTTATAGGACACTTGGTATGGCATATTGGCTAAGATTTTTCCTCATTGTTATGACTATTAGACCGACCCACTATCCCTCTATTTTTTCCCCCCATCCCATCCCTTGTGGGGAGGG
>APFE030923221.1:72822-88103 GCA_000404065.3 Pinus taeda | reverse complement strand
GGGGGGGGGGGGGGGGGATCCTTTTTTTTTTTTTAACTAAGGTGTGTCCTCCAACAAACTCCAAAATGAATAGAGTTGCCTCACACTTTTTCCCCTCTCACCCTCTTCGCCAACTCTTTTCCCTTACTGAGGTCATCAATCTCCAGGGAGAGGAAATCTAGGTAGAAAACCTCCGTCAACCCAAGGCCTCCTCAACTTTCACAATTGTCCATAATTGTTTGCCATGTGAAATTCTCTTTAACACCTTTTTCCACTATAATTTACATAATTGATCATATGCATATTATCATTAAATAAAATCAACTTTTATGTACATCATGCTTTCATACTTGGGCCCTTATGAGTACCATGTTGTGTACCCCATATAATGTATATTGTTAACATTGTCAATATCACTCGCTTCATTTACCAGTGCTTAATTGATAAAAAGGGAGTCTAACCATTTCTGCCAATAACTCAATATAATCCCAAATTGATTCCTATTTATACACCATATAGTAATTATAAACCTTTTCTATCTCCATTTGATATTTACAATAGTTATCATTAAGTATGCCTAGTTGGCCTCCTTGGGATTACGAATACACCATACATTTTCTTTATGTAATACATGGTCCTCGACCCCCTTTTGTTCCCTTTTATAATTCCTATATACACTTTATTCAGCATATATTCTCTTCTTTTTTTGACAACATACAATGTATTTATCATTGTGAATGTTTCACAATGCTGCTACACCATCCATCCAAGATTCTAAAAACATATTTTATCATCAATGACTTCCTTCACTCAGTCTTTCCACAAGGTTCTCTATTAACATCAAGTAATTACTTTCCCAATATATTTGGTGTTAGAGTTAAATGTTATTTGAAGTCATTAGTACCTTTAACCCCTATTTCACTTATGTTTCCTTTCGTGATGAAATATTATGAATATTGATCTTATAAGTTATGTATTGAAATAATATTTTGTGCAAATTAACAAAAGGGTCTCACAACTATAATCAGGAAATCATCATATGAATAATCCCAACGTTTCAAGGTGATTTGACCTACAACACCCCCACCTTCCTTTTCAAACATATTTATAGTATAGGAAATGTCACTTTACTAGTTTACTCCTATACATATCTTCTCATTTGTTTGTACAATATGCTTCCTCATCGTTCTAGATCATGAACTTCTCTCATTATACAACAATGACAAGATAAAATTTTATTGTTTACCATGTTTATTAGACAAATCTCTGAAATAGTCGTTTGTTCTCATAAGTGCCCAATATATCAATTCTTGTAGGTAAGGGTGGCCTCAACAATAAGTCAATTAATATTTTGATAACTTATCTCACGTAATAGAATTAGTTTGATGTTCTCATAACAATATTTTTTACTTCTTTTAACTTCACATGATATCATAAAAAATTCTTTGGTTTATTGTTTATTTCCAACTCTTAACTAGTGATTTTTGTCTTTCATTCTGCATTGTTTTAAAACAACATAATGGATACGAACATGGGTTCTTCACTTAACTGCTCCCACATTTTCAAAATTTAATTTAAGTAAGGTTTCAAAACCTGATTCTACTTACAGGGTTACCATATTTCCAATTCTTCCTTTTTGTGAAACATATCATAATTTTTTTGTTATTTTCCCTTACGTAGGCCATAATGTTGAACCCTTTAGCTATGATACCACTTGTAACATTCAGGTAAGAAAATAAAATTCCCCAATAATTTTTTTATTACTATGTTACCAAGAGTATATCATATGTTTATTCTTTCCATGAGTTCTGTAGCATATTCCTTTGTTATATATTAGGGAAATATTAAGGTATACTTCTGGTTTCTATATTTATGCACATACATCTTGCAATCATTGATATCTCTGTAATACCATAGTATCACTAGCCATGATCTATGGCATACATCTTGGGTCGACATTACATAAAGGATTCTACTTATAAAGTTATGGTTGACTTTTGGCTTCATAATCATGAATAAAATGTTGGTTTTATTTGTGAATTATATTATTAATATTTTTAATGGAAGTCTCTTGAACTTCCAACTGGAATCCACTCAGTTGAATATAGCTTAGGTTGTATGGGACACTTGTCCTCAAGATCACCATTTATTCCCTTAGGGCTTGATCTAACAGTGTTGGTTTCAGTAGGGTAGTTAAGGTTAACTTTCCCTCCCTCTGCCTCGTTGTTGGCTTTGTCATTATGCAGTTTTGCAATTTGGGGTTATGCTTTCTACAACTAACCTTATTGGAATTAGGGTTTTCCTCATATCGTTTAAGTCTACGATGGAAACATTCTCAAGTAATTCCATGGTTTAATTGGTTAATTTTATTTACAGGTTTTACAATTTGGAGAGGTACTCCCTTGGTTGTCATAACCTAGTTTTCTTATCTTTGAATTTATAGATAACAATTGTGTTGTGTGTTCATTTCTTCCTGAGGTGATAGCCTAAAGGCAAGATAGAGGTTACTAGTATTAGGCCAACCCTCAATATAGACTCATTTAAGAGCACAACATAATTACTTTATTCCAAACTAGGAGAATGAATAATGGATCATCTATATACTTTCTACTAGCTTTCTACAAGGTTGAGGACAAATATAGATGGAAACTCAAGACAAGTGACTTCGCTTAGCATGTGTTATTATGTGATGACCTATGTGATGGTCTTGAGTGTGATATCTTCAATCTTTTGTTCTTATCACAAAGTTTCATGAACATAATACAAAGATATTGAGGTAAATACATTGCATGATAATGAACATGGAATAAGTTAATCTTGTAATAAAAAGATCCTCCTTTTTTATCATAAATTTGACAAGAATTTGGAAAAATTATTATAAAAGAGTAGAGTTTCAACATAATCCAAGTTTCAAACATGGTGGAATGACATCCCAAAAGATTTTGCTTGAGGATTGAAAATTTGATTAAAGTTTCCGAATGATGGGTACTTTGACTAGTTGTATTGCTAAATTCCAACAACCATGGGAAGGTATGCTACCAAGGTCATACAATGCCACTTGAACACCACTTTGTAAAAAGAAAGAAAAATGTCTCAAAACTTCATGCTTAGCCATCACGCCATTAGGGATTGAGACTAATCCCTTTTGAACTTCTTAAGAATAACAAGATGATAAAATCATCATCAAGACTATACCCTTCTTCAATACCAAGAAACCTCCATGATTGGTTTGATTCGGGTCCCTAATGATGGGTGGAGGTTTCATTCAGTTAGGGACCTAAATGAAAAAATGAAAGATTGGGAAAAAAATAAATTGGGAAAACAAATTGCTATCTATAAGAAACACTAAATAAAACTTAAGTAATACAACAAAATAGGAAATAAAATATCATGAATATCGCCAATTTCAAATTAAAGACAAAATAATATATACAATAAATACTAATTATTTATAAATAAGTTAGATATACAAAATGATGCAAAAGTATCCTAACCAAAGGCATATAGCATGGCCACTATCCAAAATTATAGAGAATAAGATAAAATATCTACATGGTATCAGAGCCTGAATCACAATAGAAACCAGTTGATAGACCTACTCCTTCGGAAATTTTTGATTGCAGATTCAATGAAGTAGTTTTCTTCACTACGAGGAATATGTCTTTCAACAGATTGCGATTGGAGTATTCCTTGGAAAGCAACTCGAATTTCATACCTTGGAAGGATAAGATGGAGGTTGTTGTTGATGATATTGTAGTGCTTGAATATATTAAAATTGATATTGCAAAACCTCCATAGTTGGATGCACACTAGTTAACCCAATGGAATAAGGAAGTTGCAAAAGGCAAAAGTGTTAAACACACATGGACAACAAGAGAGATATGAAAGATAAATCATGCAGTACAATTTTTATTAACAATTGATATACATTTATAGTACTGGGTTTCACATCCCAAGGTCCCTTGGACTCCTTTTGTCCATTCGGCTTCCACACTAACCCATTGAGGATTAGGTGTCCAACATTCCCCCCCTTAATCTGAAGGGTTATGTATGAGTCCAAGAAGAGAGCTGTAATACAAAATGTGCAAATATGCATGGCAGCATTAGGCTGAATGTGCTCTATGAAATGTTGGTATAAAGAGCGGTGGTTTAAGGATGGCCACCAACACTGGAACGCTTAGTGCAGTTCCCGGAACTCTTCCAAAACTGGCAAGAAGCTGAAGTCTTCTGCTAGAGGAAGTGATCCTATTGTTTTAAAGAGGAAAACCTTCAACCAATAAAAGGAGGTCTCACCCCGCATAAAAGGTAAAACTTCAACCTGAAAAGGGAAGTCTCAACCTGTGATGGTTTAAGGATGACCAACAACTCTGGAATGCTTAATGCAATTCCTAGAACTCTTCCAAAACTGGCAAGAAGCTGGAGTCTTCTGCTAGACGAAGTGTTCTCAATTTTGTTCCCGGAACTCTTCCAAAACTGGCAAGAAGCTGGAGTCTTCTGCTAGAGGAAGTGTTCTCAATTTTGTTCCCAGAACTCTTCCAAAACTGGCAAGAAGCTGAAGTCTTCTGCTAGAGGAAGTGTCCCACATTGCCAACTGAAGGCATGTTCACGGGCATCTTTGTCTCTGGCTACAACTCTGAGACTGGTGTGGCAGGTTGTGGCTCAGGCTTGCTTGATGTGACTGTGAACCTTGTAGGTGACCATCATTTCCCCCCCTGTCAAATACAAGGTGAGATGATGGAGAAAACTCAACTGCAAGACTGTTCAATATTCTGGAACAAGTTCTGACATGTGTTTGGAATATCTTCTTCGCTGTTGATGCCCATTGCCAAGATGTGATCCATCCAAGATGAATCTTTGTTCTTGCAGGATGTTTGTTGTTGAAGAATCTGTGTGAAGAATGACTAGTTTTATGACAATGCTTACATGGATGAAGATCAAAATAGTGATCTTTCAAATGGCCAACTCAGTCACAGTGTTGGAATTTCACAATCTGTTGTTGTTGTTGATGTTGTTGTGGAAGAGAGGTGGAGTCTGGAACAGCTGGAGCTCAACTGTCATAAGGAGCAGGTGAACTGTCATAAATGAATCCAGCGCTCTGAAACTGAATGGGCGTGGCATAGTCTGGAATATGAAAGGACAAGTCCTTGTCATATCCAAGACCAGTTCTGTGCTTGTTGTGGACAAGCTGTTCCCAAGGTATGATGATGGGCTTGGGAAGTGCAGACTGAGTTTCTGCATCTGCATGTACAACTGCTGCTTTATTTGAATGAACTGTAACATTATTGTCTTGCTGTTTATGGGAGTCTATTTCAATCTTCTAAATAGAAACAAGTTCAGAATGATGACTCCACTTGTGTAATTCTTCCTGTTGTAGCTTTGTCTCAAGCTGCAAAAACTCTATCTTTTCTTGTGCATTTTGTATACATTTTTGAATGTCAACCATAATGTCTTTATTGATTATGATTGCGCTGTCAGCAGTGGATATGATTAGAGTTCTCAATAACTCTAATATTCTTTCAAGCTTACCCATTTTTCTTAGCTGTGGGCAAATAAAGAGTGTGAGCAATTATGCAATATCTTCTTCTACAAACAATATCAAGCCTTAATGGTAGGCTTTGGAGCAACTGTTAAGACCAACTTTCAACATATACCACTTAAAAATTTGGCTAAAAATAGTGAGCTTAAACTGTTGGAGAGAAACTCAAAAGGTAGATTCCCAATGCAAAATGGTACATGTAAAGACATAAATAAATACTACCTCAACTTGTTTAAAAATTGAATTCATGTCCTTTTCATGAGAACCTCAACTGAAGCTAATCCTTCCTCGCCCACAAGGCGCAACTGGTATTTTTAGTGCCTTGTTTTTTTTTTAATTTCTGTCAATCTACAACACTACCTTCTTGGAGCCAAATGCCATCGTTCAGGCATGGGCTTGCTAACAACTTCAATTTCCTGCACTTTATTTACATGAAGTAACCATAGTAGGCAAAATGCGTTACTTACAAAGGAGCTGAAATATGAAGTGGATAAGACTGAAGAAAGCAATTATGGTTCTGGTCTTCGTTGTCTCCCAACAATCCTAGATTCTGATCAAATTGACTCATCTGGATTGGGCCATAATGTCAATGGAGAATTGCAGTATGGAAATTCACAGAGCAATGGTATTGACCACGTATTCCTTGAAAAAGAATTAATGATGCATCTAATATTGCAAATGAAGACTCTCTTCCAAAAAAGGCGAAGAAGAAGAAACTTAAGAAATAGATTTCAATCAACAGTTAGATAGAGACTGAGTAGGTGCAAAACACTCAGCATAAATAAGATGCTTATGGCAGTCATAAAGTCTTAAAAATCCCATTCTATCGCTAACATAACACAGCTGGAAACGGACAAATAAACCGATAAAGTAAAGGCAGTTTTCAGCGGCGTACAAAGAGGCTTCTCAACCAGTCCATCCATGGTGCCACCTCATCTTCATGCCTCCTGTCTTTGTGTCCTTCTCCATTCTGGAACTCCCACTTCCACTAGGGTAATCTCTTTAGATTGTCTCCATCAACAAAGACCAACTTTGTAGGACCTTTGCGATCTTCAAATAAAATACCAAACTTTGAAAGAAAAGATGATGGCAATCCTTCCTTACGAAACCACTTGCCAACTGCATTCCTACCCACAAATACAAAAAATATTTTGCTGCACAAATCTACTTTCTCATTTTCACATCTAATTTCTTTGTACTGAGCGAGATCTCCCATAAACAGTGCGACCGTGAGGAGTCTTTAAATGTACGCACCAATTAACAATGACCGTGGATGGAGTTTAACTCACCATTAGCAATGCCTCAACTCAGTAGGAGTTTAACACACAGTCGCTTGTGAAACAACAACGCAGAAATAATTCCATGCATATCCACATGAACTCAATCAATGATTGCACGTTAGAATATATATCAATGTTAATATACCATATAAATTCAATATTAATATTAATGCAAGGCATGGTGCTCAAGTGGCATGAGAGAATAGGAATGTTGTATTCTGGAACCAAAGCACTAAACCTTGGAACTATGACTCACTGTCCCACATTCAGATTCTCAATATAACCCAAAACCATGTGCATCGCGCGGTTGCATTCAGACTATTCAACACAGTGAGCACTCCAACCATATTTTCTGAAATGTTGTCACCTGTCCAGCATCACCGTAGGGCTCGAACCCATCTGTTCTACATTTGCGTGGTTTTTATGATCGCCTCCAAGAAAAACAGGAGATTTTGTTATGTTGCAATCTCCCTGTATCATCTAACATTTTACAACAACCATAGAATGCAAAAATCTGTAGCTCACCGACCAGGGAGTTGTTGAAGCACAGGAATAATTAAATTCATTGTCTTGCAGAATGTGATTGATAAGGCTATTGCATATGGTGCGGGGTTCCTGCTTGCCCACATCGACTTAGAGTTATGTCGCTTGGTCTCAGAAGATGCAACGGTCACAATATAGAGCGAAACCGTTGAGGAAGTCTGAGCGGGAGTAGAAAAATGGCAGAGCGAACATTAAGGTCGTAGAGCGTTGGAGCAAGGGAAAGAAAGTCCAAGGGTTGCAGATGAGAAGCCAGGTCTAATTTAAAACAGGAGTTACAAAAAATAGAGTTTTGACATCTCAGAGAAATGGCAGCGAAATTCTAGGCTTAAGCAACGCGGTTTTGAGACTAATTTAAAATAGGAGTTACAAAAAGTAGAGTTTTGACATCTCAGAGAAATGGCAGCGAAATGCTAGGCTTAAGCGATGCAGTTATGACACAGCGGAGAACCCATAGGAAAACTGAGTAGGTGGTATAGGGGTTTAAGTGGCCTACATCCAAACTTAGATATCAGAAGCTCGGGAAGGGAGAGCCATTTTGAGCTAAGTAGCTCTGATACCATTCAGGTTCAACGCATATACCAAAGCATTCAATAAAACTGTTGATATTCCACAGCGTATAACATTTCAATAAGCGCACAGCAGTTCATATTCCATTCAATGTTCAATAAATCATTCAATGAACCAAACAATGATACCACTGGACACCGTTACGCATACCATTCAATATCGGACCATAATGCATTCAACAGGAGCAGTTCAGGCGTTCAAACCAGGCAGTCAGAGAGCGCAGAGATACCATGTCAGAGGAATATAAGACAGAGAGGGTAAGGATGGTAGATAGAGGTTGGAGGCAGAGGTCAGGTAACCCAGAACTGACATATATAGACCACAAAACAAGTGGCTCAAATTGGAGCAAGACCAGCAATGGCCCGCTCTGATACCATGTTAAACACACATGGACAGCAAGAGAGATATGAAAGATAAATCATGCAGTACAATTTTTATTAACAATTGATATACATTTATAGTACATGTGGTGACCATTGGGTTTCACATCCCAAGGTCCCTTGGACTCCTTTTGTCCATTCGGCTTCCACACTAACCCATTGAGGATTAGGTGTCCAACAAAAAGTGTCATCCCAGAGGGTGTGAGAGATCACATTGTCTCAAATTTACATGGCAAGGAAACTCCATTTGCTATGTGGAAGACACTCACTGAATTATTCAAAAATAGAAGTGGTGCTAGAAAATTGGCATTGAAGGACAAGCCTAGAAATATCAAGATGCATAAAAATGAATATGTAATCCAATATCTCTCCAGGTTCCCTTAAGTTCAATATGAGCTTGGAGGTGTTGGATAAAATGTATCGTTGACTGATCTAGTGAGGCTAGCTCTCCTAGGCCTTCCAAAATCTTAGCACAACTATCAGGACTTTGTAAATGGAAGGGAAAATTTACCAAATCGGAAAGACTTTGGTTTGATTTGGTACACGAAGAGATGAGAAGGAACACCTGAGATGGAGTAACATCCAAAGTTGAGGAAGAAGAGAAATTTTCCTTGGTTGGGAAGGGCAAGAAAGCAAAGGGAAGGAACCCCTAAAGAAAGCCAGAGTCTAGCAAGACTAATGGCAAGAAGACGAACCTAAGCAAGATAAAATGTTTTCATTACCACAAATATTGGCACTATGCAACAAAGCATCCATAGAAGAAGACTAACAAGCAGCCTTTAAGAGTAGGAGGTGAAGCAATTGCCTCACAATTCGAATTAAAATTCACCCTAATTGCATGCATGGTCAGCACTGTAATGGGGAGTGTGTGGTACCTAGATTCAGGTGCTTCGTTCCATATGACAAGATGCAAAGAATTCTTCAGGAGCCTAGAGGATAAGGATCTCCAGATGCACATAAAACTTGGGGGTGGTGGGAGGTACAATATCAAGGAATTAGAACTATAACATTTAAGAGGGAGTGAAAATACTAGCCTGATCCTCATCAAATTTGACGTCTCTCCTCACTACTGTCACCCTGAGTGAGGGAAAATACACTATGTAGTTATGTGAAGCCATGCATGGCCAAGGCTATAATGGGGGACTGATATTTAGATGGGGGAGTGAGAGAAGAGAGGTCGTACCTTTTGTAGAATTATTTTCTAAAATAAAGAGCATTTCGATACATTGTTTCAATCTTTAATAATGGTTTACAGCATGGAATCAACTTCACATGGAACTCTAGAATGGTAATTTGTTTAACATTATTTTTAATATAAAGATAATCATTATTAAGATATGTATTATTTTATTTAGATGAAATATTTTTTTCACATAAAAAATAGCATTTACTTTAATTTATTAATTTGAAAGAGTCAAATAGAAAATAATCTTTTTAATTGTTAATTTATACACCATATTAAATATAAATAAAAAGTTCTTGTGAATGTTTTCCCTTTTCAAAAAAATATATATTCAATAATTTATGATATTTTATCACTAATTATTACTCACAAATGTATAATAACCCATTATTATTATTATTTATATTGAAAATGATAACATTATTACTAAGCAAAGTCTTTAGCATACCCATTTAGAAAAGCTTCAACCAAATTTTTTTTTTTGTGATTTCTATTGTAAAAATTTTACTTAATTCATTATGGATCACATAACCTCAATAAAAAACCATTATATTATATAATTATCATAAATATTATAAATTTTCTTTTCATTAAAATTATTTTAATAAATGAAATTATATTTACTTGATATGTTACCTAATAAATTTAAATTCCATTAATATAGTTAACTTTACTGCATAAAATTAAAATTCCATTAGTGTAATTAGCTTTTATATCTTTTAAAAGCTTCTACATAATTAACTTTAAGGATTTTCTTTTTAAAATGACTTTACTTTTGTATCTATTGAAAGTTTATCCAGTGTGTAAGAATTTTCGTTTTTTTCTAAATGATTTTCACACTGCTTGTGAGGAGATAACAAAAAGATCCCACACTAATGCATATTCTAAAGATTGATACAAAAAATTTAAAAATTAATGTGGCCTAAGCCATCTACCATACATCCTCAAAATATGGTCCCTAACAACCTTCAAGGATATTGCACCCCGTATAGCTCATAAAAATAGAGAAAACGATGTTAACATCCTTTAACAAGGAGAAGCTTGTCTTAATTCCTTGTAGCCCAAAAGAAAATCCAACGGTACAATGACACCCGAATCCATTATGCCTTACACATATGACATCTTCACCATCATTTGACCTCTTCACATATGACATCTGGTCCATGCGAGAGTCTTCGCACGATTCATCAATTCCCGGAATTCATCGACGAACCAAAGTGCGTGAGGCCCGTTTTCTCGGGGTTCCAATTTAGGGTTGGGTCGAAGGGAACGGGCTAAGGATTTGCAATCCATGACAGCAAGGAAAAGCAGATGGTTTTTGATAGGGATTTTTATGCACCAGAAGAGAGATCTCAGGGATTCTTAGCGTTAGATGTAGCTACTCAAATGATTACTGACGGAATCGTGATGGCTCAGAAGGAGAAGATTCAAATGATCCAGTGCTTCAGTAAAAGCTACGGCCTCTCTTCCCTCACTCCCAATCTGAATATCAACCCCCTATTAGAGAAAGGGAAGCTCTGTGGAAAAGGAACCTGCCTGTGGGAGGAACCCAACTGTTGAGAATACCCTCAGGATAACCGAAGGGTCGCCTGACCTGAACGACAATGTGCATTGGATAGGGTTGTTGGAGGGTTTGGCAGGGTCACCGCCCTTGAGAAGATCTCGACAGATAGCTGTAAATCTCCACAGTGATAGCTGCCAATACATTGGAGAGGAGCTTGTCATGTGCTACGAAAACGAGCTTCTGGTACCTTGTGCTTAGGGTGCCAACACCGGTGCGCGAGAGGCAGCGTTCATCAATCAACCCCAGAACGAAAACGACATAAAGAACCATTACATCCCTATTCAAAAATCTGTTGCAGAAATTCTGCGCGCAAATTTTCAATTTGAAATTCCAGGCGCCATGGTGCTGAGATAGCATTCACTCCATTTCAGTTAAGTGTATGGGCATGCTCTTAGTGTGTATTAAATGGCGAACCATGTTTACTTGTCCGTCAGCATGTCACATCCACGGGATACCCCCTAATACGCTTGTGTATGGCAACCAATATTTCCTATAGTATTAGGTATTTAATGTTACCGGCTGCCAGGCTAACTATTTTACGAAATGGAAATTTGGTTTTTTTCGGGCAACTCCGTCTTCGGATGTATGCATACATGGTTCCATTTCGTACTCTTGGATGGATGAAAGGGCATGACCATGTATACAACTTGTCATCCCATGTCGTATACTCCACGCTGTCCACTAAACACACAATTAATGCGTATTATCTTCCAAATATTGAATTGTATAATGGCGCTCTAAAATTCGAATTAGAATTTGGAATTTGTGAACCCGCCTTCTAAAATCCAAACGCAAGCTAAGGAGGAGGAGCTAATTTGTGAACCCGCCTTCTAAAATCCAAACGCAAGCTAAGGAGGAGGAGCTACAACTTCAGCAACATCCTACAGACTTCAATGCTATAACGTTCGGCTTTGAGCTCAATTAACTGACTGCACACCACAAGCATGCCCACACGGAATTCACACCAAGGACATCGTCATCGATACCAAGACGGGAGTCTGGGTTCATCTGTTCGTGCTCGAGATGGGAAATCGAAGGTGTCGGAGGAGACAAGAAAGAAAGAGGAGTTGGGGTCCCGCTTTCTTGTCATCTTCTACTTCCATGGTGGCAGGTTCTCTAGCTTCTCTCACCATTTTCTATTACACGGCACATTCTGGAGGCACTTAGCCAGGAGGCGCGAAGTTATAATCATCTATGTGGATTGTAGGTCCTCCCCAGAGTATCGATATCCCATTCCATCCAACGATTGCTTTGATGACATCACATGGTTGTGCTCGGACGGCAGTCGAGTCCAACTCCTACGTAATGCAGATCTATCTCGTTGTTTTCTGATGGGTGACGGTGCAGGTGTGAACATAGTTCACCAAGTGGATTGCAAGGTCTCGGCGCAGAAGGATATGGCTATGAAGTGAGTGTGAATAGTGGGTATTGTGCTTCTGCACCCATTTTTCGGTGGGGAGAGAGAGGACGCCCTCTGAACTCAGACTTCAAAGAGCTCCCATCGTCAATATCAACAACTCTGACTAGCATTGGAAGGCATTACATTTATGTCTATGGTGCCAACAGGGACCATCTTGCCTGCAATGTATTTGGGTCGAATGATATGTCAGTCCTTCCCCTTCCCCCAGTGCTGGTCGTAGTGGGCAGCCATGACGCTTTGTCGGATTGTAACCTCAGATACGTTGAGAATCTTAGGAAGATTGGCAAAGACATTGAGCTTCTCTTCCACCCGAAGGGCATCCACGCCTTTTTTCTGTTTTTCTACCTAAAGTCCTGGTCGAGGTTTATATGAAATCTCAACTGATTCATGACGAAATTCTGTGGAAAATGAATGTGTTGCGTTGAAATACAATGCATATGGTGGCGGTGATGAATCAATATATCGTGAAAATCATGTTTTTTACCTTGTATTTTTTATTTATTTACGTAGAATAAGGTGTGTCCAAATTGTTTCGATGTGTTAAAATTTAATTGGTTATTATATACAACAAGATCGTTGAAATATAATATTGAAATTAATGGTAAATATAAAATTATATTTATATATATATACACCACGCACATTCTTTTTTAATATTTTTAACTTTTTTATATATTAAATATTAAAAAAAATTATATTAAAATTTTTTAAATATTAATTAAAGTTTTAAGTTTCCTTTCAATGGAATATTTCAATGGAATATTTGTTTTTGTAAATCAACAATTCATATTAAGTAATAGAATACATAGAGTAAGTCATAGAATACATAGAGTACAAAAGGTGTGCTCCAGCAGACTAAAGAGCAACACCCTTGCCCGATTACAATGCTTCATAACCATCCAAACTATCAAAATAACCCCAAGGCACACCACGCAGGATGGCACAGAGAAAGGTTGGGGACAACAAAACAAGGAATCCATCTAAGCATCTGGCAAAAAGAGATAAAACAGACCATCTGGTCTTCCGAGACAGACAAAGAAAACTAAGTAAAAGATCAGTCAACATGAGAAACAAAGTACCAGCTACAAGACCAGAAAACTTGTGAAACCGAAACAAAACAAATGCTGAACATCAAAAGCACACTGAGACTCCCATAGCAAACCATTATAGCCCGAGAATGATATAGTCCTTGGTGGTGGTATCCTGGCTCGCCAAAGTCGTGGCTTTACCGGGCAAAGGTGAGCATTGTGAAGAAAGCTTCCCCTAACTGGTTCTCGTGGCCTCCTCCACACCTTCCCCCACAACAGAGGCATCCTGGCATATGGTGTGCCTCAGCAGACTAATCAACGCAGTCATCTTTTTGGAGATATTGCCAAGTTGCTGCTCCAGAGAATTGATTTTGAAATCCAGGCTTCCAGAACCGTCGTATGATCCGCAGATAAGACTGAAATGGCTTGGTGAGCCTAATTAAGATATTCACCATGCATATTGATAGCCTTCGCTAACATTGTCTTCATGCGCCACATTTCTGCTTGTGTGTGAACAAATTAAGTTGCCCTAGTGGTAGCCGTGCCGAGATCCTAAACCCATTCCATCTCCTTTTCCAGCTCATGTTCCTCCAGGTTTTCTTCCTCTTCAACAACAATTGCTTCTAGTTCCTCAATTTTGCATTTTTCCTTTTATGAAGTTCTCGTTTTATATGCCTCCTGAGCATGCTGCAAGTCTTTTTTGGCCGAAGCATTTCGACTACCGTCCCATACCATTCTTCTATGACAGAGAACAGAAAAACGAAACCTTCTGAGATCACAATTGAAACGATGTTGATTTCCGTTGGAGAGTAGTGCATTTCTCTTGTGTTTAGGGACTGTAATTATAGAAGAGGGAAACCATGAATCGCTTAAGGCTCCCCATCTCATCAACTTATGATTGCACGTCCATTCATAATAACTACTGCTCTATTTTTCACATTTTTGTTGATAAGTTGAATCCTTGTTATTAAGTCTGCCACGCTTGAACCATTTCGATGAGTGCCAAGTGTCTTCTTTTGTGTTTTGATGCCAGCGGTGCCCATAATTTTTGTTCGTTGCGCTCCTTGGAACAATCCCTGCGTGCTTGTGCATTGAATGCCACTTCCTTCCTTGTACTCCTTTAGCCTGCCAACCATTTATTGTAGAAATTTTGAATAATAAACACATATTCAATGGAGATTATCCTGATCATGTACTATTGCAGAATACATACACAATACATAAGCTCCTCTACGTTGATCATCAATAACAATAAAACATCAAGAGCATGCACACATTAACACAGTATGTAACCCGGGGAAAGCTTACAGCTGAAAACCCCACACTATCTGTATATTAATGATTGAGAACATGTAACACTACAATAGTCAATTCTTCTCACAAGTATCCAGCACTATCTCCACCTGTTACACACAATACAGCTCAAATCTGATCTCCAAATCTATTCCATTGCTTGCCTGCCTCCACTGCTCAATACCTGCACAAGAAATGGATGAGAATGGTTGAACCAAACTCGTATTTACCTCAAAAGAATCACTCGCACTGGGAATCACGTGAGCAGAGGCTATAATCACTTGGTATTGGCCAATTTTCATTGGCATAACTCAATCTCATTGATTGTGCAAATCCTCATGCACAACTATAGTCACAACTGATATCAATATGATCCTCTAACACTTGTCCCTGCTGAAATGAACATGCACTGACATGCAACTAAGTTAACCGATGTATTCTTTAGTTGCATTATGAGTTAATAATTAGTTTAACAACTCATCATTAGTCTATTTGCAGTTAGACTAAT
>APFE030923221.1:55736-67251 GCA_000404065.3 Pinus taeda | reverse complement strand
TTTAACAACTCATCATTAGTCTATTTGCAGTTAGACTAATTACAACTAGTTTAACCAAGTCAAACTGAACACAACTCCATCAACTCCACAATCAACTCCACCAAACTCAACTGATTAAGTTCTAACTGAAGTCATGCATGCAACAACTCAACTAACCCACAAAGAAAACGTATTTCCTTCTAACAGCTACATGTGCCACATCTGTAGCTCAAACTGAAGTGCTCCAAGAGAATAAGATAAAGTTTATAGTCTAAATATTATTATAAGCTAATAATATTTGACTGCTCTATAATTAGACTTGACAGTGTCACCGCTGTTGTCTACAAATAGAAGTCCATCTATTTTTTCCAACTTGACCAATCATCCATAAACAACATCCTGCAACTCATAGACATGATCCATATGTCTAAAAATAGACATAGTCTAAAAATAGATTTTGCGCCATAATTTGCCTACAGGCCCACTTAGTGAAGGCAACTCTTTTCACTAAGCTCCATCATCTTGTTGCAATCTCAACATTTATCCTCGTGTCCCTTCGATTGGGTGGCATCATTCTCCACTTATGGGGAATATCTTCGTACCCCTTAGTCTCTTCTTTCGTTAAATAATGTCCTACCTCGGAAGAAGAGTGCATCTGTTTCTCAGCTCCATGCATGTGATTTCTTGCCAACAGTTGTCCAAGTTGGCAGAGGGATTATCGACACCATAATTTGCCAAGTGATCTTCCACTGTATTAGCCTTGTGTCTAACTGCCTAAAAAATTAAACTGCCCAAGAAAGATAGGTGTTCTGCAATGATCTCTGTTACCTTGGCCAACGTCCAGCGCCGAGTAACTTTACTTGTTTTGGCCCCTGTATACAATCTCCTCGCTGTCGTAACCACCAGTTGATAGTCCCCGTCTGCCGTGGTGGCTCCAACTTTTAGTCTTCTGAGAATTCTCAAACCTTGCTCCAATGTTGCAAATTCCATTTTGTTATTAATCCCTTCACCTAGCGCTCAACTATAAATGTGTTGAATTCCACCTTCACTTTCCATAAGAACACCTCCAATGCAAGCAGGTCCCGGATTCCCCCTGAAAGCTCCATCAAAATTGAGTTTGAGGAAGCCTGTTGGCAACAGAATCCAAGAATTCACACTGGTATTTAGCACCTGTCGACGATTTGAAGAAGATGTGAAGGTTTCCCTGTCAATGTCAAACACTTTCAGAATCTGTAAGTCTACACTAGATATGTTTATGTCCTGTTCTATTCTTCCTTTGACGAGAACTGTTTGCTTGATATTTTGAAGAATTGTATCTTTTATGTGGTTTATACCTCTAATTTCATTTAGGAAAACTCTCTGGTTTCTTTCTTTCCAAATTGTTCATGCTATGAACCCTGGTGTGAGTTTTAAAATGGTATTAACCAATTGGGTATTGGAGAAATTACTACTCCAATTCTCAATTGTTTCTTGAATTGAATTCCTAACCCGATCTGTCCTTTGAAGAATGGTTTCTGCCCATTTCCATATACTGTCTACCCAATCAGAGGTGTTGAAGAGGTGCCTCATGGTTTCCTCTTCCGTTCCACACATGGGGTAGTGAGAAGGACATATGAATCCTTTATTCCGAAGATTCTCCCAAGTTAGCATTTTTCTGTGCATTAGGAGCCATAGGAATGTTTTGATTTTTGGCCAAATTTGGGCGTCCCAAACTTTGCTATGCCATTTGACGTTTTCTTCATGCTTAGTATCTTCTATGTGTGTTTTGGTCTCTCTAAGCGTGAAGTTTCCTCCTTCAAGCTTTCCCTATTGTAGTTGGTCACTATCCCCTGCTTTCCTTATCCTTCTCTTGGCTAGCTGTGTTCGCAGGTCCTTTAAACTGTTGTTTACTTCGGTCAGATGATCTGTCTCATTGAATAAACATGTTCTCCACACCTAGTCACTTTCGTTAGGCTTCTAATACCGATTCAATGTGGTTCTCCCTAGCTCCTGGTTGCTTCTTTGGATATCTAAGAATTTAGGGCTTTCCAGCTTGGGGAGTTGTTGCCATGCATCTTCCCAAAGAAGGGCTATTCTTCCATCACGAATTTCCCAAAAACTTTGCTCCTGGATTATGTGCCGATTGTTTCTCGCTAGGTTCCAACTTGGTGAGCTTTCTGGATTTTCTTACATTCGGATTAAGTTCTATGAATTGTGATTTGGAGCATACTTTTCTTTCCAATGTTTGACCCATGGTAATTTAGGTTCTTTCAGCCACCTCCACCATAATTTAGCAACACAGGGCCAGTTAAATGTGGATGGGTCTTGCAAGTTCAGCCCTCCCAGATGTTTAGGTTTGCACAGCTTGTTCCACGCCATTAGCGACCATTTCTTCTTCTCTGAATTACCCGACCAGAGAAAGGCCCTTTGGATGACCCTTAACTTTTGCAATACTCCCTTGGGAGCTGGAAGAATGGAAAGCATGTATTGTGGAATGGCCTAGAGGACTGCTTTGGTTAATACCAATCTTCCTACAAAGTTAAGGGCCCTATGGGACCAATGATGACATCTTTTTCCAGGCTTGCCAAAATCTTTTCCTAGTGCGTTTTTTGTCATGGTTTGTCTGTTAACGGAACTCCTAGGTATCTCTAGGGGAGGCTACTTCTTCTGAAGCCTAGGATGGTGGAAAGATTTTTTTGAACAACTATGTGTGTATTGAAAAAGAATATAGAATATTTTGAGAGATTTAGTTCCATACCTGAGGCCCTGCTGAAGAGATTGAGAATACTTTTGTAGCCCAAAGCTTCTTTAACTAAGGGAGTACCATGCAACATCGTATCATCAACAAATTTTTTGTGAGTAGTTGTTGAATTGAGGGCAAGGGTTGAAGTCCTTCAATAACTCCTTCTTCTTTAGCTTTATGTATTAGTCTGCTTAAACCTTGCATTAAAATCATGAAAAGGAAGGGGGATAAAGGATCACCCTGTCATAGACCTTGCGAAGGAGAGAACTGGGTAGTAAGGGCTCCATTAACCAGTATTGAAAATTTTGTGGATTTGTCCAAAGCTAGGATCCAAACTATCCATTGTTCAGCAAAGCCAAAGGCTTTCAATAGCACTTCCAGATAGTGCTAGTTAACCTTATCATATGCCTTTGACAGGTCTAATTGCATCATCATACCTTATTTTTTCCGCATTTGAAGTGTGTGAATCATCTCTTGTGCTAGTAAGACGTTGTCCAAAATCTGTCTCCTCTCTACATAGCCTGATTGCTCTTCCGAGATAATGCCTGGAAGTATGGGTTTCATTCTATTGGCTATTACTTTGGAAATAATCTTGTATAAAACATCGCAAAGCGCAATTGGATGAAACTTTGAGGGTGTGTTAGCTTCCTCCTCCCTTGGAATAAGGGCAAGGAAGGTAGAATTGAGGGACTTGAGGATTAAGGTGCAGCACTGGGAATCCTCCACTCCCTCCCAGACTTTTGTTTTGACTATCTCCCAACAAGCTTTGTAAAATTTTATGGTAAATCCATTAGGCCTAGGTGCTTTATCATTAGTCATTTCTTTTACGGCCTCTTCCACCTCTTCCAGGGAAATTTCTCGAGTTAAAGCCAAGTTTTGCTCCTCCGTAATTAGCTTGGGGATTGAGGAAGTAAGTTCATCAATGGCCTCCATTCTGTTAATTCCAGGTTCTTGAGCTATTCTGCTGAAATGCATAGTAAGAAGGCCGGAGATCTCTTGATGTGTCTGTATCGTGGCTCCCTGTTCATCTTTAAGGCTTAGAATTTTATTGGCTCCTCTGTGGTCAATGGCTGATCTATGGAAGAATTTCGTGTTCTGTTCTCCTTCCTTAAGCCACTGAACTCTAGATTTTTGCTTCCAAAGTGTTTCCTCCTATTGGAAACGTAGTTTCCAGTCCTGCATAAGCATCTTTTCCTTGTTCACAGTTTCTTGGTTTATGTTCCCTTGAATCCATCCTTCATGTATCTGCTCTAATTTCTCTTCTAGTTTCTTTTTTTCTTTGAATATATTCCCAAATACTTCATGATTCCAGATTTTGATTTTGGCTTTAATGTGTTTCAGCTTACCCTATAACCTATACATTTTGGTGCTTTTAATACCCAAAGGTTCTTTCCACCATTGTTCAATTTTCTGAATGAACTCAGGATGAGTGAGCCAAAATTTTTCAAATCTAAAAGGTTTATTTCTAGGAGTGCCCTGGATTGCTGCAGTCAATGTGATGGGCTGGTGCTCTGACCCTCCACTCGGAAGAATATCCGATTCCACAATGATTCCTTCCAGCAGTATACCTTTTGTTACTATAAATCTATCCATATGAAAGGCTATTTGCTTTTCACCTCCTCTTTTGTTGTTCCACGTGAAAACACCACTTCTGGGGAAAACATCCACTAGATTAGCTGACTTAATGAAGTCTAGGAAAGCTTCAGAGTCTCTGTTGAGTTTCCTTATACCTCCTCTCTTTTTATGAGGGTGGTGATCAAGTTGAAATTACCTCCAAAGATTGCCTTAGCTTGGGGATATCTTAGCTTCAGGTTAAGCAAAGTTCTCAAAAATAGAAGCTTGTCCTCTAGCTTATGGGGGAATAGACATTAGTACGAAGATAGGTCTCAGAGTTTCCTACTACTTGGACTTCTATAGCTATGTGGGACCTGGCTACCTTAGAGGAAAGGAGCTGGATTACTTGTGGATTCCACAGAATGATCAAGCCTACCTACTATCCATTGCTAGCTGTCTCCAAGTATTCCGTGCGTTTACCTAGTTTTTTGTTGATACTGATTACCGTGCTGCTTGAGCATTTAGTTTCCTACACAAACACTATGTCTGGTTGTTCCTTTTCGACTTTCTTTTTTAAAAGATGCTATTTTGTTTGGCTATTTAGCCATCTAGCACTCGAAGAAAGAACTTTCATTTTAAACAGAGTTTAGGAGGTTAGTGAAAAAGCCTTTAGGGTTTTCATCTTACCAGAGTTTAAGAGCATTTGTACCAGTTCTTGTAATGCCTCATTGTTGGTCCTTTGTCCTCTCTTTTTACGGTGTTTGGAACTTGTGGAGGTTTGATACAATCCCTGTGTACAGACCCCAAGCCCTTTAGTTGTACCCAAGCTTTTTCTTTGCAGCTCCATCTCTTCCCTTTATCGTGCTATGAGTATGTCATTAATTCTCTTTACCTCCTTTTTCGATATGTGTTCCATTCCCTTCTTTTTCCAATTCTCAACCATGTTTGGTAGATCCATACCTTCTTGATCTAGTATATCACTTAATTCCATATCTTCACTTCCGATTTCACCGGTGAACATTTATGAGTCTTGTTCAACCCCCTTTGTTGTTTCTCGAACTTGGGGCATGATACTCAAAGGATTCACCTCCAGTTCTTTCAAATTTGGCACTGTTGTAGATCTGCTTATTTTTGTGGTTTCTTATTCTTTAATGTTGTCCTCTGATTCTGTCTCATTTTCCAAGACTTCAAAAGAATTGCTCATATTGCCTTGTGAAGTGCTTGCCTTGGTTTGGAATTTCCTATTTGCTCTCTATTTGGCTTTCAATCTAGTAAATATTTCCTTGTTCTTCTCTCCTTTGCCATCCTTGTAATCTCCTGCTACCTTGTTCATTGGGCATTCTCTGATTAAATGACCATGCTCATGACATTTTTTGCAACGGAACGGGATTTTCTCAAGTCTATAGCTTGGAAATAATCCTCGTCTCTGTATTCCAGCCATAGGCCCTCATGCAAAGCTCCCGACACATCCATTTCCACGTAGATTCTGGCACAAGAGGTATACCTTTTTTGCAATGTTGCTTCTGAGGCCTTGATGAAGGTCCCTAGCTTATTCTCTATTTGTTCTAGAGCTGCATGTCCCCAATAATCAATCGGTAGGGAAAAAGGGCATATCCAAACTAGTACCTTCTTGAAGGTTTCCTTTTCTAGTACGAAGTTGGGTTTCCATGGCCTTATGTAAAGGCCCACGGAGGCAAAGAAATAAGGCCCTCCATCGAATATCCTATCCTTGTCTTCAAAATTGGAAAAACAACAGTAAAGAAACCATTAGCTCCCAAGTGCAGTCTTAGATCACCTATGGGTTTCCATTGTTGCTTTATCCATTGACGTAGCGCCCGTTATGTTGGCCAGAACCCCAGGAACCTACATATCACTGCATGCTTGACCATGTGATCTCGGTATGACTGAATCTCCGGATCAGATATCACAACCCTTAGGGTTTCTGTAGCTTTGGGCTTACACGGACCCTGGTTCCTTTTTTTGTTGGGTGTTGACGTCGTTCCCCCTTATTCCTCTTTATCCTGATTCAGAACCTATTCCTCTGCTCCTGCTTGCTCCTTTTCCTGTTTGTTTCCATGAGAGAAACACACTTGTGTTGGATTCTTGTTGTATATACTCTCTGGTCTTTTGCTTTCATCCTTTTCCTTCAGTTTTTTAGTATTATTACCTTCATTGCGTTTCTTCCCCTTGCTAGTTGGATTTCCCTGATCTGACTTTTTGTAACCTGCTATCTACACCCCATCCTGTGTTGTCATCTTGTTCATCATTATCTGTTTGTAAGATGGGGTCCCAGTGGACCCCACGTTTTCCATTTGTCGGGTCAGAGTTTGCCCCCTTCTGTGGAGCTCTGCCGCTCTAGCCCTGTTCTTCTCCAAAGTTGGTACCTCGGTCTGTTAAATCTGTGAGCTTCAAACCCTTGTTTCCACCCTTTAATGTAATATTGTTTATTCCTAAATTTTTTATATTTTTTTAATATGATTAAAAATTATACTCAAAAAATTATGTTTATTTTAATGTATTTGTTTATTTAAATTTGTAAATTAAAAGATATAAAAAACTTATAATAATTGATAAGTTTTATCAAGTTAAATGAAATTAATTATTTAAATACAAATAAAGTGGGAAAGTTCATGATCTTGATTCACACATTTATGCAATCTATATTTAGAGAATTTTACTAAATCTATAACACTTAGGACATTAATCATTCTCAAATACAATTCAAGCTATGAAAACTATTATTCTCTTTTATGGATATATTTGAAATGGAGGACATTAATAATTCTAAAATATAACTTAAGCAAGGGAAACTCGTATGCTCCTCTTAGGGGAGATATATAGAAATACATGACAATCACGAGGAGAGATATATATAAATACATAATAATCACAATTTCAGTGAAATTGTTATTTCCTTACAATGGGACATATAGCAATCACTTTGATTCTTGAATTTATTAGTTATTTTATGATAAGTTATTTAATGCGATCAACATTGATATGGTCTGGTAATGTTTTTATTAATATATAATTTAAATAAAAAACATGTAGTTGCACTATGATTGGTTGGTGGTTCAGTGACATAAACCTCATAGAATGTATCTTAATAGATAATAGTTGTTGAGATTATTATTCATTCACTACTATATCGTGTATTCATTCTATTGCATTTATTTCTCTATTGTGCAATGAGTACACCAAATTCATTCTTTTGGTGTGTTGTGTAGGGAAATTCATTTGGATCTACTAGTCTTTATCTACTTGTTAGCTCAATAAATGGTTCACATTTGAATTTGTAGGTAGTCAATGCAAGGCTACTTGGAAGTAGGAGCGAGAGTGAGAGAAACAATTTTCAAAAGCTTTTGGGTTGGGAGCGTTTTTTATATAAAATATTTTTGTATTTTTTTTATGCATATATTCAACAAAAGCATGCATAACAATAAATTAGATATGAAAAGCATAAAAACATGGACTAAACCATATAAGGTCAATCAACTAGTAGTGATAATCTTCATCAACCACACGTCCACACACATCTTGATTCTCATCAACCTTAAAGTTTTAAAGTTTCAAAATTCAATATATAACATTTGTCATCACGAAAGTTGTGCTTGCAACCATTACCAATCTATAACAAAGAATATCAATCATGAAATGAAACGTTTCACGAAGCATCATATTCATAATTCACTACCAATGAGTTCTAATTGTCAACTTCAAACTTCAAACTTAAATTGTCATATATTGTTTACAAAATATACCATAATAAATATTAAAAGGTCAATCATTATAAAAAGTACTAGAAACTAGAAAAGACAATTAAATGTACCAACTACTTATATTTCTTCATGCCACGAGAAGCTTCTAATTTTTTTTCTCGTGATCTATGAATAATGGGAGTCTCCTCCCACATAGTCTAACCACATCCAGAACCAAAGAACACATGAATTCCACGTAATGTTGTAGATGGAGGTGGCAACAAAGCTAGTGCAACTTGAGCCCTACTAGTGGATGGGTGTGGCATTGATGATGATGTTATTGTTGCTACTTGATGATTGTCATCCTCATCATCCAAAAGTTTGACTTCCATCTATTCTAAATGTAGGGCTCCATCTCCAAATTATCCTCCTTTGGTTTGTTGTCCCAACTGATATATGCTCTATCAAACCATTCTCACGATTTGAAAAGCATGGGAAAACATGGTCCAACATCGCATTGTGACAATGATTGTCTCAATATCAAAATCAACCATGGTCAAACATGGTCCAATGTCGCATTGTGACAAGGATTGTTTCGATATGAAAATCAACAATGTCAAACATGGTCCAACATTGTATTGTGGAAAGGATTGTCTTAATATATAAATCAACCATGGCCAACTATGCTCAACCATGTTTATCTTAGGATTTATAATATTTATCTTAGGGTTTATATACCTTGGTTCTATAATAGTAATCCCTTGGGTTTAATATTATTTGTTTGTGTTCATAATCCCTTGGGGTTTTAGTATTAATGTCTTTGGTTTACTATTCCCTTGGGCTTATAATGTCAATCCCTTCGGTTTATTAATATAAGGGTTCATATTCCTAGTCTTTATTATTATTCCCTTGGGTTTATTATATCAATCACTTGGGTTTATTAATATAAGGGTTCATATTCCTAGGGTTTAATATTATTCCCTTCGGTATATAATCCCTTGGGTTTTTAGTATTAATTTGTTGGTTTAGTATTCCCTTAGGTTTAGCATTATGAAAATGATTATCTCGATATTGAAATCAACCATGGTTAGCCATGGTTCAATGTCGCATTGTGACAAGGATTGTCTCAATATGAAAATAAACCATGGTCCAACATCGCATTGTGACAAGGATTGTCTCAATATGAAGATCAACCATGGTCAACCGTCTTTATTCTAGGGTTTTAAATATTTATCTTAGATTTTATATACCTTGGGTTTATAGAATTAATCCCTTGGGTTTAATATTATTCCCTTGTGTTCATAATCCCTTGGTTTTACTATTCCATTGAGTTTATAATATCAATCCCTTGGGTTTATTAATCTAATAGTTCATATTCCTAGGGTTTAATATTTTTCCCTTGGGTTTATAACCACTTAGTTTTTTATCATTAATCTATTGGGTTTATTATTCCCTTAGGTTTATAATATCAAACATGACCAACCATGGTCGATCTTGGTCAACCATGGCCAACCAAGGTAATTCATGGTCAACCATGTTTGTATAACTGATGATGGTCAAAACTAGTCAATCATGGTCAACCATGGTCTTGTGTCGCATCGTGACAAAGATTGTCTCGATATGAAAATCAATCATAGTTAAGAATGGTGAAACGTCACATTGTAAGAAGGATTGTCTCAATATGTAAATAAACCATGGTAGACCATGGTTATTTAAGTGTTTATAATATTTATCTTAGAGCTTATACACCTTGGGTTTATATTATTCCCTTGGGTTTAATATTTTTCCCTTTTGTTTATTAATCTAAGGGTTCAACCATCGTCGAGCATGGTCCAACATTGCATTGTGACAAATATTGTCTCAATATGAAAATAAACCATGGTCAATCATGGTAATTCCTTAATCAATTAATTATTCAATTAATTAATTAGTTATTATTAATATTTATTAATTGATTATGTTATTAAATTTAATTAACAATAAAAACAATAATATAAATTAATAATTGTAGTAGTATTAATTAATAATAATAATCATAACAAACATAATTATATGCCTTTGGTGTATATTAACCACATTTACTAATGTGGGTTTATAATATCAATCCCTTCGGTTTATCAATCTAAGGGTTCATGTTCCAATGGTATAATATTATTCATCAAGTTTATAATATTAATCCTAGCATTTAATATAAATGCCTTGGGTTTATAATCATGGGAAGCCATGTGCAACCATGGTCCAATGTCACATTGTGACAACGTTTGTCTCAATATGAAAATCAACCATGGTCAAACGTCACATTGTGGCAAATATTGTCTCAATATGAAAATAAACCATGGTAAGACATGGTAAACCATGTTTATTTTAGAGTTTATAGTATTTATATTAGTGTTGATATACCTAGGGATTATAATTTTATGATCATCCATGGTGAATCATGGTCAACCATGGTATAACAACACATTCATGAAAAGATTGCCTGATATGAAAATCAACCACAATCAACCATGATCCAACGTTGCATTGTGAAAAAGATTGCCTCGGTGTGAAAATCAAACATTTTCAAGCATGGTCAACCATGGTCCAACACCACATTGTGACAAGGATTATGTCAATATGAAAATCAACCATGGTAGACAATAGTCAACCATGATTTTTTAGGGTTTATAATATTTATCTTAGGTTTTATATACCTTGGTTTTATAATATTAATCACTTGGGTTTAATATTATTCCCTTGGGTTCATAATCCCTTGAAGTTTTAGTATTAATCCCTGGGTTTATAAAATCAATCATGGTCAACCATGGTCCAACGCCACATTGCCACAAAGATCGTGTTAGTATAAAAATCAACCATGGTCACCCATGCTCCAACATCACATTGTGACAAAGGTTTTCTCGATATAAAAACCAATCATGGTCAAGAATGGTCAACCATTATCCAACGTCACATTATGACAAGGATTGTCTCAATATGGAAATCAAACATGGTCAAACATGCTCCAACATCACATTGTGACAAGGATTGTCTCAATATGAAGATCAACCATGGTTAACCATGCTTATTTTAGGGATTTAAATATTTATCTTATGGTTTATATACCTTGGGTTTATAATATTAATCCCTTGGGTTTAATATTATTCCCTCGTGTTCATAATCCCTTGGGGTTTAGCATTAGTCCCTTGGGTTTATTATTCCATTAGGTTTATAATATCAATCACTATGGTTCATATTCCTAGGGTTTATTAATCTAATGATTCATATTCCCAAGGTTTAATATTATTCCCTTAGGTTTATAGTCACTTGGGTTTTTAGCATTAATCTATGGGTTTATTATCCCTCTCATTTATAATATCAAACATGGCCAACCATGATCAACCATTTTTGTAAAATAGATGATGGTCAACCTTTATAAATCATGGTCTACCATGCTCCAACTTTGAATTGTGACAAAGATTGTCTCAATATGAAAATCAATCATGGTCTAAAAATATTAATTAATAACAATAATCTTAATAGTAATAATTATTTAGTAATAACAATAATTATTTTTAAATGATTA
>APFE030923221.1:4593-29917 GCA_000404065.3 Pinus taeda | reverse complement strand
AAAAGGTCCATTTGAGCACTTGTCACTTCAGGCTCATTAAAAATCGAAGGCAACTAGAGTCATCTTTAGCTTTTTCTTGACTCTTAAAAATTGAAAAAGCAAGTTGTGTCAAAGCGTCATAAAATTTATTTTAATCGAAATAACGTCACTTTTCCCTCATTGGTCTTAGGTTGAGAAAATGGAGTCCGCCAACCAAGGATTTCCCCTTGGGAGAAATCCTAGTCCTTTCTCCTCTTGGGGAGATGTTGGTGCACCTCATATGGCCACATTGTCCCTTCCAGGACTGACAATCGGCTTGCCAATATGGCTCTTCTCGACCTCTGTCGTTCAAACCACCGCGATTCCTGAGCAATCAAGTCAGCAACTAGATGATACGAGAGTTACCCCCCAACCTTCTGCTTCACTTGTTTCTCCCTCCCCTCCTTCCTCTTCGCTTGGTGAAGTTGGTAAAGCTAAAAACTAAGTAACTGAGAAGAAGAAGAAAGGGAAGGAGAATGAGAAGAAAAAGAAGGAGCCAAAGGCAAAAAGGGGCAACCATGCGTCATCTAGCGAAAATCCACACACTACACCGTCCAAACCCAAATCTCCATGTGTCATTTGCAAAGGGGACCACTATCATTGAGATTGTCCTTGCATCCCTCAGATCTTAAGGGACTGGTCTCCTCGTTTGCGCAATCCGATGTCATCAACCTCTGACGATCATGTTGAGAGTACACCATCAACTAGTGAAAATGAAGTCTCTGGACAGAAAGGAAAATGTAAATTTCCTTGCAAACTGTGTGAAGGCAATCATGCCATCCACCGTTGTCCCTTCCTAGATGAAGCTAAAAGAGTCTTGGATAATTGTCCTACTTAACCGCTACGGCTTCCTCCTGGGTACAAGAAACTCTTGCAGAGTCCATCGCTAGTTGAAAATCCGACTGACACAACTTTGTGGTCGGTCAAAGCATCTATCATTGAAGATAAACCCTCTGAATCCACACTAAATGAAAGTTAAAAGGTCGAGGCAACAGTCGACCCGGTCTTATCTTCGGAAGGTCCATCCTCAGATGATACAGTCACCGAAGAGAATGAGAATGACACCGTTCAAATTCTTTTCATAAACATAGACTTCGATGAACATGGGGGAAATCTACCCGTTCCTTTACCGTAGGGAGGAAGTTCATCAGAGTCATATCTGGTCATTTATTCGGTCCCACCTCCAAGCAACCTAGTCATTTCCTTCAATTGGAATCTACTAGGCAGACCCCGTCTACTATCTAATGTACCATTCTGAATCATTGTACAAGCTTACAGAATGGTCATGGTCGGTACCATCATAGATGAAGGGGCTTCTGTGAGTATCCTTTCCTCAACTGCTTGGAAAGCGCTTAGTTCACCGTCACTTTTGCCTGAGATGAGAAATCTAACAGGCTTCGACAAAGGAACCAGTCGACCGTTAGGGATCCTTCCAAGTTTGCCTATAAGTTTGAGAGGGAAAACTGTGTATCTGAACGTAATGGTAGTCCAAGGACCTTTAGATTATAATCTTCTCCTTGGGCATGACTATATTTATAGCATGGGATCCATTGTCTCCTCACTCTTTCGAGTAATTGGTTTTCCACATGAAGCCCGAGTGGTCTAGCTCGTAGACCAGCTTTCATTCCCCGGCTCACACAAAGCTAATAGTCAAATGCCATCCCTAACTGGTCTTTTCATGCAAGGAATGTCTCATCGATCTCCAGTCCGTCCACCTGAAGAGCGCGAGTAATTCAGTGGCCATGACTAAAACCCAGGGGGCATGCACCCTGGTCTACTTCGGTAGGGAAACTTCGGGTGTAGGGTAGGTCTCTACGAAGGATATATGATTAGTCTGACACCTGTCCGTTTAGGAAAATGGGATTAGACTGGAATAAGATTCCCTCATCAAGGTTAGGTGGTTGGAGCTAGAATCACCTTTGTCCAAATGGACTAAGTCGGGAAGTGTTCCTGTCTGCTACGCAGATGGAAACTATCTTGCAAATGCAAGAACTTCTATATGGTAGCCAGGAAACTCTCTTTCACTATACCTGGGGGCATGCAAAACTTTTTGAATGCAAGTGAAGAGCGACCATTTATTTTCTTAGTTTGTAGATTCTCAACCCTTTAAACTCGTAAGATTGGTCGTTCCTAGCTTAAATAACGAAAGGATACGGAGCAAAGCTTCGAGTGGTGCAAGTTCCATAAAAATGGAACCTATCAATGAGACAACCTTATTATACGATTGGCACGAGCAGTTTTTATGCAAAGTTCAAGCTCGTTAAAAATTAAACCTGAGCAATGAGCAAATGTTTCCCCAGATTTTAAGCTCATTAAAAAATGAACCAACCTCTCGTAAATAACCATTGTGAATGCATTATCATCATCTTTTGAGCCCTGGTCACGTTCTTACCATCACCTCCACTCTGTTTTAGTCAATCATACGCCTCCATTTGATTGTTTACCCCTTTTGAGGAACAGTTGCGATGAGTGATTCTATTAGCCATCCTTGTGACACTATCATGATTGGAAAATTCCAAACCTTGCCTGAAATCAGCTGCTACCCAAAAATATCACTCGTTCCTCAAAATGAGTCTCCTTTAAGCTCTTTTCGTCTGACTCGTAAAATATGAAAAGATTGCCAAGAAATTGGCCTCTCCAGCTCATTAAAGCTATGGGGAGTGTCATCCCTCCTCCAGATTTTAATCCTTTTGGACCTGAGGGATTATTACACAAAAAGATCGAGTTCTTGTCTTGTTCGGCTCGTTAAAACTATCGAAAATTCATCCCTTTCGTATTATTTTATACTTTTTTGGACTTAAGGGATTATATGACGAAAAAGGATTACTGGAGTTTCCTTTCCGTCCCTTTTCAGACTCTCTAAAATTGAAAAAGGACCTAGTTGTCTTTGTCGTTAAACTCGTTAAAACCAATAGCGACAAACTTGTCCATAGTGAAAAGAACGAGTTTCACTGTCGCTAGGCTCATTAAAACATAGCAACAGGTTTGCCCGAAGGGAAAATTATAGAACAAGAATATGTTATCCTCCTCAAGCTTGATAAAAATAAAGAGATACTAGTTAGCAATGACTGCAGAAAATTAGGAAGAAAACTTGAAGAAACTTTATTGGTAGCGAGTCACTCTTGAACATGACACTTTCACTCCATCACCATGATTGAGTCGGGTTGGGTTACTTCGTTCACCGGTCATACTACCATTGGTCTGTCATACCATCCATCTTTGGGGTTAATGCTATTAATCCATTCCTGTGTCACCGATATGTTCAAGAGAAGTCGATCAGATAATTCACCAACCCAACTTCTATCTCATCTGCTGCAATACCTTCACCCTTCATTCTCTCATGACCGCCACCCTGAACCCTGTATCATCAGATAGTTTTCACCTCCACCAAATCATTTGCTCCGTTCCGTGTCGTAGATGTGGGATTCATTAAGGCCCTCCTACGACAGGTTACTTCTTGTCGATGACAGCTCATTATCCAAGAAGTCAACCTAGGAACAACCCTTTCAGTACTTTGAATCTTGCATACCTTAATGGCAAGTTACTCACTTCCGGTGACAGGTTTACATCAATGGCCTTCGACCGAAAGATTTTGTGTGGTGTTTAACGCCAAGTCCCATTTTCACACCATGCGAATTGCACTGTAGTACCTTGAGGGTCATCATCATTATTGGTGATTCCTCTCGTGCCTGTTAATAGCTTACATCATTGGCTGGTAATCAGGCAATGTCTTTCCATGTTCGACTCCAGAACATTTTTCACATGGATCGACTTGTACTTCGGGTGAAGATTGGACGAGTTTGAAAACCCCAGATCTAGTTTCATCCATCTGGGCTGTGATATATTCAGGAAAATAAAGACATCAAATGTACATCATTGCTGCACAGATGATCATCCAAATCAAAGGATGATGGCTCTATCAGAATCATCAGTCTTCCACACAGACGGTTGTTTGTCCTATATACATGAAAATGAATTTATAAAGCTGAGCATGGGAATGCCCGCCTCAGCTAGATCATGAAAATGTTATGAAGATAATTTGTCGTATTGTATCTTATTACAGGTCGGCTTCCAGTTCGAAAAACCTTGGATCCTCATGATAAAGCATTTCACCGGGCATCAAAATATTTTCGACCTCATGCTTTAGGGGGCAACTGTTATAGACATATTTGGGCACTGTAACCCCAATCATATATGTCCATAAAATAAGGGCTTCTGAGACCCTAAAAGTGTTGTTTCATACCCTAAAGGAACAAGGTCAGCTTATTACATCATCTCCCAGAATTTCTCCATAGAAAACTGCTCAGAACTGGTCAAAACTGGACCATACAGACTAGTCAGTGTAGAGGGTGTGATGCATCTCACCTACTCAGTGTTAAAAGTGCGATGCATACTGGAAACCCCTTCTGTAGGGTGTAATGGGCAAGAGTAGACAAATGGCAGAGACAGTTTGCAAGGTGGATGATTATGGAATCTTCCATAAACTTCTCCTATGACACTTGCCTCTCTGAATTCGCCCAGGGATGAGTAAGAGATCATCAATCTCCATGTGGAATCAAGAACTATTAGAGAGAGGACACTAATCAAAATCCCAGAAGCTGACTCACCCCCCTGCAATCATCTATATATGGATCCCTCATCCCAGAAATCCAGAGATTGGAATCTTGTATCTTGTAAGGAAGTGTTGTTGGTTTCTTGGTGGAACATCATAGTGTTGGGTGATCTAAGCTTTTCATGAGGTGAAGAAGGGATTTAATGCTGGGAGCATGATGTTGGGTTAGATCAATGGGTTGTAATCCTCTCTTCTAATCTTTATATCAATAAAGCTATTCAAGTTTTCGTCCACATTCTTGTATGTCTAATAATATATGCATTTGTGTGGTCAATATATATTGGGTCCTATATTGTTTAAGATTGTAGATCTCTGCACTTTGAAGGTATTATGCTGCTTTGACTTTAAAGGTATTCTTTGAAGTAGAGTAATCAAGGAAGGAGTGGCAAGGATCTGCCAGAGGGGAGAATGAACAAGCAGGGAACCAAGCGAAAGATTGAGGTTGGTATTCTTTGCTCCTATCCTATCTACTTCTCGTAAAGGAAAGCGAAAGTAACTTTAATATGTTTGTTTCTAAGATAGCTTCTTAGTGGGACTAGCATTTCTGCATAGACACTAGATTTCTCGATAACAAGAGTACATTACCTCTCAACATGCAGCCATAGGAGAAGTCTCAGATGATTGTGGAGGAGCCACGATTGGTGAAGCAGCTTCAAGAGGTTATGGAGTAGCCACAACTGGGGAAGCTGAGAGGAGACAGAGTGGAGGAATCCACTCATGCAGAGACCTCTTGTAGGGGGGAATTTTGAGCCAAGTGGGCAAAGGGATCACATGCATCCATACCTCCAGGTCGGAGGTGGGGAAATGTGGAGTGACAGTCCCAAGAAGGCTAGAATAGGGGTAGGATCATTGAGGTACCCAACCTCTTTTAATAGACCTTGATATGGGAGCCCCGAAGAGGAGTAGAAGGATTGGTTGAGTGGGTAGAGGTAGATGCGGATGGAGTGGAAGAGAGAGTTACAGTGCAAGAATCCCAAGAATGTGCAGAGCTAGCACATTGTAACAATGTGAAAGGCACAGGAGTGTTGCACTTGTGCAGGATGGCACATAGAGGTGTGCATCAATGCGAGATGCATGGAGTGTTGCAACAACTCAGAGGTCATAGAGGGAGAACTTATCAGCGACAAAGGAAGCTTCAGCATCAGAGGATGTTTCTAGTCCAACAGGGAGGTCAGTTGGGAGATTTTTTTTTGTTTCTAGAGTTGTGGAGCACCAACACTTGGGAGAAGTGTTGCATGCAGAACATTCCAAAGGTTCAGAATTGGGTTCGATTTGAATGCCTTTCTTGTTTAGAGGGAGTGTTGAAAATGGCAACAAGAAATGCTAAAAATAGCACTATTATAAATAGCATTTCAGGTACCAGTGTTGGACATAGAAACAAGGAATGAAAAATGGAAGTGCTAAAAATAGCATTGCTATAAATAGTATTTCAGGATGGATTCCTATTTTAGTAAGTCCCCGAACTAAAATAGGGAAGTAAAATTCGAATTTGATCTTAGCAGCTATTTGTAAAATAATTAATTAATTCATATTGAGTTAATTAGTTGTAGAAAATCAAACACGAAGTCTAGAAGGTTGTGAGAGCCTTTAACTATCTACAAGCAGTATTGTTTGATTGCAGAGAGAGCAGGATAGCTTGAGAGCTAATTCTTTTTGTAACATGAACATATTTCGACTTCTATGATAATACAGAGATTGGGGTTTCAAGATGAGGCTTTCCCCAGGTTATTTCTTCTGCGTTATGTGTGATTGATTTCTCATTCTCAGTTATATGTGTTCTCACTGATCTTGCTCATATTCAATTAAGCTTCCAAAAGTTTGTTGTAGAAGTAGATCTTGTATTTTGCTTTAGTATATTGCATAATCTATTGATCTACAGTGGGAATTTCAACAGACCACTTGCAAATACTACCTCGCGTCCATTAACATGTGGCTTCATCTGGTCTCTTCATTTCTTGACTTCATCTTGTGTGACTTAATCCTAGTTTTCTATCTACCTCAATCTCGTCTGTTGATCTGAGTGATCCAACGACTATACTTTGCTACTATGTTCTTTTGTTTCTTATTGTGTAATATCCCATTCAACTTTCTGCCTATGTATTTGTTCTCGCCTTAAGGTCTTCAACTATTTTGATCTAGATCTCCACTCTAGTACTTCATTTCTTCACGTCTTTACGCTTCCTTCATAATTCCTTAGGTTTTATGAAACCTTGTAGTTATACCTTTGTTATAACATTAAAGGCTTTCTCCAATATTGTCTGTGTGCAAACCCTTAACACTCCTCTCTGCATTTCTTCTCTTTGTTCTTCTGTGTTTTATGTTTTCTCCGAGGTTTCTGGTCTTCGGTTGTTCTTCAGCTTGACTCTTTCTTGAACTTTGGTCTGCGTATTATTTAAATGCTATCACATCTGAACTTCAACGTTGATCCTTTAATCAGATTCAAACGTTCAGACCACTATCTTTCATTCTCCACCTCTGCGTTATGCTTTAATTCCACCTACATACATATACTATGCAGAATTACTCTAATTCACACACAATTTATAATTCCATTAATCAACACACACCACACAAGTCAGGAATCAAATTCTCTGTCTTTATAAACAATTATTTACATAATGGATCTCTCTCTCTAGATTGATTTTCTAATCGGTGGCCTTTTTCCTTTCCTGCTTGTAGGCTTACAATCAACCCTATCTAATCTCTAAACTCCAAATCTCTAATTAACTAACTCTCAAACTAACTAACTCTCTCTATTCTTTTAGGCTTACATTTATACAAAAGGTTCTATAACCCATTTCGGTTCAGATACTTAATATTTTGAGCTAAATCCTGAATATCCTCTAAGTCCACTTTTGACTCAACTAATCCCTAAGGATCCTCTCTAGTTACACAAATCAAGAAACTAATTCCTAATCTAAGATTTACAATTAATTCCCCAAATCTCTCAATCTCTCAACTATTCTAATTCTCTCATGTTCTCCAACATTTGAGAACATTTACAAATATGCCTCACAATACTTAATTAAATCCTATTCTTAATATCTCTCATAAACTTACTTAGAAACCTTAATAATTACATTAATTTAATACTCAGGAAATCAACTTCCTTGAAAGCACAAGACCCCATATGTCTATTAAAATACAATGAAATTTCTGAGCTAGATGCTCCTGCATCATACTCCTAAGGTTAAAAACATTCATGATCTACAGATCATGTGTTCTCATATGTTGATAGAAAACCTCCAGGGTCCCAAACTTTATTTTGTAGTTGTATGAATGCTCTATTCCTTTGTTGCTCTTGTATGTTTGTTGTCTTCTGTTTCATCTTCCTCTCCTTGTCAATCAGGTTCGAATTCTGATTGATCACTCTTCCTATTGCTATCAATCTCCTCCATCTGGATTGCTTCATCATTAATTTCCATAATTCTTCAATATCTATTTCTAGTACATCCTTGGGCTGGTACTTACTCTACCATTTGTTGTTATACTCTATCCACTCATCTTCAAATTGTTGTTCATTATCTTCTCTTTGAAGTTGTCAGATTCTTACTACTGCCCTTTCATCCATACCCTCTTGTGACTTTCCAAACAACCTCTGTTCAATATCTATAAATTTACTCTAAAAAAAAAGTTGTCTTCCAATTCCCCCTTGTTCTTGATTCCTCTCAAATATATCACTATGTTTTTCATCAATTCCAACATATTTTCCTTCCTCTTCAATCTTTACTTGGTTGCTTATATGTGCCAAATTTTCTCCAGCATCCGCAACAAAACCTACACTCACAAAACAATTATTAAAATGAAAAACATAAGGCCTCAGTGCCTCTTCTTCTTTTAGCAACATTTTAGTATTTTGCTTTGATTTTTCCTTCTCTATCAACACATCAGTATGTTGATTCCACCTCTCTAAAGAATTCTCTAAAGGACTCTCAAAACTACCAGTAAGTCTCTCTTCCACACCATCTACTTCAATGATGTCTTTCTGTTGTTGTCCACTGTAGTGAACTCCTTCTACAATCACACTGTCATACTCTGAGTTTTCCAGCAAATATTCCAGCAATTCAATTTCTCTTTGACACTTCATAAGTTCTTCATCATCACTTATAATTCCTACATTTATGCACAAATTATCAGTTTGAAAAGTACAAGGTTCAACAGTCTCAACTGTTGCTTCACACATCAGCTCTTTAGACTGAATATCATCTCCCTCTTTCACAAGAAATTGTTCCTGCATTGTAATAACTTCAAACATCAATGTATTACTAAATTCTTTATGCTACAATAATTCACTGCTTTTCTCATTCAAGAGTGATTCTCCATCATTCTTTACTTCATCGTATTTATCTTCTGAAAGATACTCTTCCATACTTTTGACAGTCTCAGAATATTGCTCATCCTCTGTAAAACCTGTAATCACATCAAAATTATTAGATTAAAATATACAAGGTTGTGTATCCTCCTGCTAATCTGAATTTGTCCAACAGTTTAGAAAATAATCAATAATTCCTTCTTCATCAAAGTAAACTTCTTGCTGTCTTGAATTCACACAATGGTTCATAAGATCTTTCACAGATCTCCAGTCTTCATCTTCACCCAAAAATTCACCTTATTTTTCTTCACAAATGGAAACTTTCATTCTCAACTTAGCTTCTCTGAGTTCTTCAGACTTCAATTGAAAATTCATTATCTGTTTAAGCTTCATCAGCTTTTCTGCTAACTGCATATTCACCTGTTGATTTCTGTTGATTTCTCTTCTCTTGTAGCCTTTGTCACTTTACTTTCTTCCTTATGACATAACCATGCTTATCGTCATCTTTATTTATCTACAACATCTCTATCAATATCTTAAGATGAACTACGATCTCAGCCTTCTCCCTCTCATATTCTTCTTCATTTAATTGTCTATGTATGTCATTTGCCTTGGCATCCTCTTTCTTCAACTTTATTTTGTTGTGGTCTTCCTCAGAACCTTTGTTATCTCTATTATGACTATCAGTAGTCATTCCCTTCTCTATCTTCATGATTTCCCCACTCACTTACTATGAGCTATACTAAAGCCTCTGTAACAACAAGTCCTCCCTGTTGTCACGTACCTCACCAAGATCTCCTTTGTACTTGGTATTTTGGCAAGCACTTGGTTCTCTATTCTCTCGAACCTCTTTGAGCACTTCTCTCTACTCCTTCTAGGCTTCAACTCATTTGCACGTTTTAAGAACACAACTATCCTCTTGTATTTCAATCACAAATTAAATATTAGGTTTTGGCCACCTCTTCTTTCACTTAGAAATTATTACCAACTTTCTTCATTACTGCTTCTTTTCTTTTGCTGAAATACCTTCTTTTGTCTACAACCTTAATTATGCAACCACAATATTCAAACCAAATTAAAACAAAAATGTATCATCTCACTTTCAAGATCTGAGGTATGGGCCAGTATCCGTTCCGGTCATGTTAAGGTTGTTTGTTCCCCCCCCGTAACACTGTGTAAAGTAAGCAAGCTATGGGCCCTGCATGATCTTGTTCTACCATTCATCTACACTTTGAATGGATCGTTCTTTGTTTCTTTGCATCTGTAAATTCTACTACACTTTATCTTTGTGTGCCTGCTGTTTGTCAGATTTAAAATCTGATCTCCTCTTGCCTGTATACATACCTTCAAAACATAACTCTATTTTAAATTCCTCAAAGAATTTTTCACGCAGAATTTCCTTGTTCAGCTCTGATACCAAAAATGACGGAGAAAAAGCTGCATCTACCCACATTATGTAAATAAAATTGCATGTCACACTATGACTTGGGAATTTTAATATCCCTACCCAATAAAGCCTTCTTAAACCAATTTTAATGCTCCATCAATAAAATCTATGCGGAAATGTTTTATTTAAATATTCAAAGTCTGGATCTTTATAAACCTTTGAGTGGAACCTTATAAATCCTTCATAATATTTGGTTAATTCTTATTACCCGCGCATATTAACCATACCATGGATTTTAGACTTTGGTTAAAACTCTACTTAAACCATAATACATTAATCTCGCTTATTTTTATTATAATCCCCATACACTAGAAATATTTCATAAACCACACTTAAACCTTACCTTTCCTCCATTCGAAAAACCTTCACACGTATATCGATGCTCTCTTTAGCACATTAAATCTTCGTCGTCGATCTCATTCCTTAATCTGAGGTTATCACGCAATAACTCACACCAATTAGCCTGGCCAATCTCTACCGTTTATTTCTCCTACCTCAATCCAATGGTGATCGCATAATCTCGTGTGATTACATGCACTACCGATATTAGATCGAGAATGCATGAGAAAAGTGGTTTTCTCGTGCTATGTGTCAACCCCTATGGTTAATCGCGTGAAATCGTAGAATACATTTACAAATTTTAGTGCGCGAGAGATGCTGCTGGCCACTTGCAAATACTACCCCGCATCCATTAACACGTGGCTTCATATGGTCTCTTCATTTCTTGACTTTATTTTGCGCGACTTAATCCTAGCTATCTATCTACCTCAATCTCGTCCATTGATCTGACTAATCTAACAATTGTACTTTGCTACTACATTCTTTTGTTTCTCACTGTGTAATAGCCCATTTGGCTTTCTTCCTGTGTATTTTTTCTCACCTTATGGTCTTCAACTGTTCTGATCTCGATCTCCACTCTGGTACTTCATTTCTTCGCGCCTTTACGCTTCCTTCATAGTTCCTTAGGTTTTAGGAAACCTTGCAGTTATACCTTTGTTGTAACATTAAAGGCTTTCTCCAATACTATCTGTGTGCAAACCCTTAACACTCCTCTCTGTGCTTCTTCTCTCTGTTCCTCTGTGGTTTATGTTTTCTCTGAGGTTTCTGGTCTTTGGTTGTTCTTCAGCTTGACTCCTTCTTGAACTTTGTTCTGCATATTATTTAAATGCTATCACATCTGAACTTCCACTTTGATCCGTCAATCAGATTCAAATGTTCAAATCACTATCCTTCATTCTCCACCTCTGTGTTATGCTTGAATTCCACATACATACATATACTATGCATAATTACTCTAATTCGCACACAATTTATAGTTCCATTAATCAACACACACCACACAAGTTAGGAATCAAATTCTCTTTCTTTATAAACAATTATTTACATAATGAATCTCTCTTTAGCCATATTTTCTAATCAGTGACCTTTTTCCTTTCCTTCCCGTAGGCTTACAGTCAACCCTATCTAATCTCTGAACTCCAAATCTCTAATTAACTAACTCTCTCTATGCATTTTAGGCTTACATTTATACAAAAGGTTGTGTAACCCATTTCGGTTTAGATCCTTAACCTTTTCAGCTAAATCCTGAATATCCTCTAAGTCCACTTTTGACTCAACTAATCCCTAAGGATCCTCTCTAGTTCCACAAACCATGAAACCAATTCCTAATCTAAGATTTACAATTAATTCCCCAAATCTCTCAATCTCTCAACTATCCTAATTCTCTCAATCTCTCAACTATCCTAATTCTCTCATGTTCTCCAACATTTGAGAACATTTACAAATATGCCTCACAATACTTTATTAAATCCTATTCTTAATATCTCTCATAAACTTACCTAGAAACCTTAATAATTACATTAATTTAATACTCAGGAAACCAACTTCCTTGAAAACACAAGACCCCCTATGTCTACTAAAATACAATGAAATTGCTGAGCTGGATGCTCTTGCATAATTGTTATTAATGTGCTCCATAGAAGCCCCCTATTGTTATTTTTGTGCCCTTACATTATTATTGATATGTAGGCTTTGCTTATATTATGACACCTTAGACCCTTGTATATACCAATGAGGTCTTATCATTTGTATCATCAAAGAATTATTCATTTATGTAATGTAAAGGAGGTTCCCCCCTTGAAGAGGATAATTTCTAAGTCATTTATCTATGCCTTTTTCTATTTTGTGAGTTGGTTGGATAACATTTGGTATGAGAGCTTTGGAATTTAGGGTTTTACTTCTTCAAATAGGCCATCTTGGCATTTTCACTATAAATTTTTTCTACAAGGTTTCGAAAGCTAAAATTGTAACCATGTAGAACTGAGATATTCGTGAACTTTGTGTAACAATTTCAAAACTTGGTTTGCTATATTTTCGGAGATATGATCTGCAAAAGCTATGGTTTTTACAGGCTCCAGAATTTAATCTCAAACATATGACCTAGGAAAAATCATCATAACTTTCTCTTGGAGCATCAAATTCGAATTTCATAAAAAGCGACTGAAAATACGCAGGAGGTAGTTTTTCATGTATCATGTTCAGGGCCTAAGGGTGAAATAGTGATACATGGAACTCCATAAAATTTATCTCTACTGAACAAGTCGATAATCAGGTCATTGCGGGAGATTGGGAATAACTCTTTATTGAAGAATTCAATATTGGTCGTATTTATAGGGTTTGAAAGAAGACTCAGAGGGATATTACATGACAAAATTTCAGACCTTGGAGATCCAAAATTACAGAGATACATCATTTTCAATATCGAGCTCCTAAAAATCAAGAAAAAGGTGTGTATTTTTTAATTTTTCATAAATTTTGTTTGAAAAAATAGTTTGAAGTGATTCAAAGGACATATTGAAGCATATATACCAGTATTTAGTTTCAAAATGCCTCCCAAAAAGAAAATTATACACCCATTAAGCCCTCAGAAAGCTCTACTGTGATGCATGAAGAGGAAGAATTGCAACATGATATATCAAAGTTACAGGACCAAGTGCAACAAATTATGCTCTCACAAAGAGAAACCAAAGATGACATGGATGGATTAAAAAGGGACATGGATGGCTTAAAAAGGGGACATGGATGGTATAAAAGGAAACATGGAGGTTTTTAAAGTAGACATGGATGTGATGAATGTCATGTTGGAAGGGTTGACAAAGTTGTTGTGAGAAATGCTTCACGATGGTGACAAGGTAATCCATAAAAATCATGATGATGAAAAAAGGAATATGAATTATGATTTTAGAGACTTCCATATGAAAGAAGGAATATGAATTATGATTGGAGTTTAATAACAACCATATTCCAAAGATAGATATGAGGAAGCTTGATGGCAAGGATTTGGTAACATGGATACTACAAATGGAGCAATATTTTGATCTACATGATGTGCAACCCTCACAAAAGGTACATATTGCATCTTTATATTTAGAACCCAATCAATTTGTATGGTATATATGGATTTTATCTCATAAACCACTTGTCACCTGGTCAATTTTTATGGAGGAAATACTAGCACATTATGAAGATACAAAGAGTAACACCTTCTAAATTAGCCAATTGATAAATCTCAAACAAAAGGTTCAATGGTGGAGAATATTGAAGACTTCAAAAAATTGACTATTAGGGTAACCAATATTCTAGAGGAGCATAGGATTGATATATTCATAGGAACTTTAAATGATAAAATCGAGCATGAGTTTCACATTTGGGAACATGATTCATTGGATAAGGCATTCAGGGTGGCAAGAAAAGTTGAAAGTAAAATTATGAAAACAGGAAGTCTACCACTCATAACTATAAAGATGGAAGTGTTGTTGTTCGTACTCTTCCACAACCTACAAGGTTGAAAACACAAAAATTGGAGGAAAAAAAAGAAAAATATGTTTGTTATAGTTGTGATAGCAAATACACTAAAGGTAATAAATGTGTTGAGAATAAAGTATTCTACATAGATTGTGAAGAGGAGGAAGAAAAGGAACAAAAAACATTAAAGGAGGAGGATATACACTGAGAACCAACCCCAAAGAAAGAAGAAATGAATATGACCATGTCTTGTAATGCATTGGCAGGAATTACCACTCATTAAACTCTCAAGACGGAATGATAAATCAATGATCAAAAGGTAATAGTTTCAAATGATTTAGGTAGTACCCATAACTTTATTCATTATAAGATATCCAGGGAATTTCAAATTACTTCCTATATCCAACACGATATTGTCAAGTGATGGTTGCATATGGAGGAACTATAAATTGCTCTGGAAAGTGCCATAATATTAAGATAACCATGTAGGAATATGTATTGAATAGTACAATTCTTTCCATTCTAATGGATGGTGTTGATGTTGTACTAGGAGTCCAATGGTTACAATCTTTGGGAACAATAGCTTTTAATTTTCAAGAACATTGCTTGAAATTTTCTTATGAAGGAAAGGAATTTGAATTAAGGGGTATTATAGGGAAACTAGGAAATATAATTAGCTTTAATGGCATGACAAATATTTTGAAGAAATAATAATGGGGCGTCATTGCACAATTATGCTCGCTAGAGGTTCAAACATCGAAATCATCTATTTCTCCAGATCTCCAAAGAGTCTTGGACAATCATTCCAAGGTATTTGAGACTGCCAAAGGCCTCCCACCTATTCATGATCATAATCATGCTATTCATTTGGTTCCAGGAAGTGTTCCTCTGAACATCAGACCTTACAGATATCCATATGCCCAAAAGAGTGAAATTGAATGGATGGTTTCAAAAATGCTAGAGGTTGGTATAATTCAACCTAGTCAAATTTCTTTCTCTACTGCGGTGGTATTGGTGCACAAGAAGGATGGATCATGGAGTATGTGTCTGGATTTTAGGGAGCTCAACAAGTTCACTATTAAAGATCAATTTCCCATTCATGTCATTGATGAATTGTTGGATGTATTACATGGAGTGATTTACTGGACCAAGTTCGATATTCATTCAGGATATTAATAAATTTGAATGAAGACTAGAGACTAGCAAAACCTCTAACAACATTACAAAAGAAAGACAATTTTTCTTGGACTCCAGAAGAAAGTAAGGCCTTTGAACATCTTAAAGAGCCAATGTGCCAAGAACTAGTCTTAGCTATGTCAGACTTCACAAAAACCTTGATTGTGGAATGTGATGCCTCGAGAAATGGAATTGGTGTTGTTTTAATACGAGAAGGAAGACCCATTTCTTTTGAAAGTTGTACAATCAAAAGAAAGTATTTAGACAAACTTATTTATGAGAAGGAAATGTTGGAAATACTACATGCACTAAAGAAATGGAGACCTTTCCTAATGGGAATAGTATCTTCAAAAGAGCAACAAAAATGGGTCACAAAGATGTTGAGTTATGACTTTGAAATCATCTACAAAAAAGGAAGAAAAATGTTGTTGCAAATGCACTCTCAAGAAAGGATGAGGACGTGGAAGCATTGCTTTGTGCCATTTCTATTATCCAGCATAATTGGATAACTGAAGTAAGGGATGAATGTAATAATGTCGAACATGTGTGGACACTCATTCAAATATTGCAGCAAGATCCCAGTACATCTAATACATTTAGCTGGAAAAATGATTCATTATGGTACAAATATCACTTATATCTTTCTAAGAATTCCCAACTCAAGAAAAATATTCTTTTGGAATTTCACACCTTCCACTTAGGAAGGCACTAAGGATTTGTAAAAACTTACCACAAGGCCAAGAAGTATTTTTTTTGGGATGGCCTTAAATCTGATATTCAGAAGTTTGTGGTGGAATGTTTGGTTTTCCAACAAAATAAAACTGAGATAATTAAGACCTCGGGTCTGTTACAACCTTTAGCCATTCCAAGTCAGCGTTGGGAGGAGTTCTCAATGGATTTTATCACAGGTTTATCCAAGTATGAAGGAAAGCATGTCATCATGGTGGTAGTTGATAGACTTACCAAGTATGCACACTTTTGTGCATTATCTCATCCTTTTAAGGCTAGTAAGGTGGCTAATGCATTTATGGAAACAATTAAAAGGCTACATGGAAACCCAAATATTGTTGTAAGTATTACAGATCCCATTTTCAATGGAAATTTTTGGATGGAATTATTTTCTTATCTTGGTACTCAATTAGCTCATAGCTCATCTTATCATCCTCAATTTGACAGGCAAACTGAGATAGTGAAGAATGTTTGGAAGGATATATTCATTTCTTTGTATCTGATAAACAAACACAATGGGTTAAGTGGTTACCTCTAGCTGAATGGTGGTATAACACTTCCTTCCATACTACAGAAAAAATGACCCCATTTATGGCACTTTATGGATATCAGCCACCATCTATCAGATCATCTTTATGAGCAAATTCTAAGTTTCAAGCCACAGAAGATCACTTCGAGAATCAACAACAAGGTCTACAACTCTTAAAGGATAACTTCACTCTGGCACAGAATTGAATGAAACAATAGGAAAATCAACATCGCAGTAAAAGAAGTTTTGATGTAGATGATTGGGTATTTTTAGGTTATAACCATACAAACAAATGTCCCTCAAGAAAGGTAATAAATATAATAAATTATCACCCAATTACTATGGTCCTCACAAGGTGTTGCAAAAGATTGGTACTATAGCATACAAATTGGAGTTGCCTACATCAAGAAGAGTACACAAAATTTTCCATGTTTCATGCTTAAAGAAGGTTATCAATGATAAGATCCGAGTTCAAATAGTGTTCCGAGAACTTAACGAAGAAGGAAAAATCATATTTGAGCATGAAGTAATAACAGAAACAAGAACCCAACAAATAATCATACTGTCTATGGATCTTTATAAATCCAACTTGATACAATATTTGCAATAATACACACATATACACATATGCACATTTGCTCAACCAGAAAATAAAATGATATGATTCTTGCATTCACAATAAGGGAATCCAAAATATCACACCTCCACCCTCAAAAGTAGTACCAAGATTCACCTCCTTCCCAGGAAGTCCAAAATCCATTGTCAAAGTCAAAGTTGCATCCAATGTCCAATGCTACAATCCTGTGCCACTTGTCTTCTTAGTGAATAATTACCAACTCATTGTTCCATGGCACAATCCTAATGTGCATCTTATTACATATGGAAATGCTAATGACAAAAAATAATCCATCCCTAACCTTCCCTTCTTTGCTACAATGTCCCTCGGAAAATCTGGTCACCCTCTTTCATGCAGTCATACACCTTCCAAGTTCCGTTGGCATGCCCATCCCATGAAGTCCATCCCTTGGCAAGGCTTCCTCGCATCGAAAGATACAAAAGCAAAGGCATATCCCTGCCTTAAAACCATCATACCGATCGTACCATGTTCATGGAAATCAATGGACACTATTGGGTACCAGTGTCCCACAACGACCTTGATCCTTAATACTTTACCAGCATATTGTGTCCTACTCCAATTCCTTTTTTGTTTTTGTTGCTAATGTTTGCAGTTAGTTTCGACCACCAAATCAGTCATTTCATGCTTTCTTGTACCAAGCACATAATTTCCATTAGATTCAAAATAAATTGAAATAACTTCAAATCATACCTCATTCATGGCTCGTCAATAAGGTATACTTGCAATTCTGTTCGCTTCCTTTCACAAAAAGTCAAATTAACATCTTTGAGCAAATCATCATGTACAAACATATCACATCAGGTTAGCTCAAAACACAACCATCATAGATCAAAATCATAAATCACATGTAACCATCATAAACTAGAATCATATATCACATGTAATCATCATAGACCAGAATCATAAATTAAATGCATAATAAAACTAAAATAAAAAATTGATACTTATCGTTTAATCAATACTTATCTTCTACCTTTGTCCTTATTTTGTATGCACACTGGATCAGTTTCCACACCCGATAAACACCCAGTGCCTTCTTCTCAACCATGTCCATATACACATAGTGTGTGTCACACACATACAACCACACACAACATATAACACCATGCAATACATGCACCTACGCCTGACATACAACATAACACAATACATACACTTACACCCAATGTGCAATACAATACATATATGTACACAACATACAACAGAATGAATACACATGTCATGATGCCACGACTACACAATGCACATAAGTAGTACCGCTTGTACACAACACAACATGTACGACCTACAGATAATACCACATGTATACAAGTAACACATGTATAACATGTACACAACATTACATGTACACAACACCACCTGCACAACATGTATAGATCACCACATGTAAATTGTACCACCTATACGACATTTACACAATACCACATGTACATCGCACCATATGCATGACATGTACATGACACCACATGTACACAACGCCACATGCATGACATGTACACATCACCACATTCAGACAACACCACTTGTACAATCATGCAAACAATACCATATATACATAACACCACATGTACAACATACACAAAACACCATATGTACATAGTACCATATGTACAACATGCACACAACAACATATGTACATAACACTACCTATACAACATGTACATAACATCATATGTACATAGCACCACATATCCAACATATACATAGCATCATCTATACCCAACATTACATATGCAATATTCACACAACACTATCTATACCACCCTATACATAACATTTCATAAACAACATGTACACACACTATATATACACAACACTGTATGTTCAAAACATCACAGATGCAACATGTAAAACATATACAACATATGCACAACAGTAGTACCCCACATCCAAAACCACATTGTCTCTACCAAGCAACATTGCTTCCATTGTCTTATCCATGCTTGTCCCAGCATGCCGCAAACCACACTGATTTCATTTCGCTAATGTATCCCTTGGAGTTACCTATCATAACATAAACATAGGCATAATACAAGCATACAATATCAATTCATATCCACATGTTACTGACATTGTATATTTGTCATGACTATTTTTCCCACTTGATTCCTCATAAACCATGAACCTCTTCATGCCCTTCACCTACATAAGAAATCATTCCTCCACAAGAATTATTCCTAACGACCTTGTCGGACAAAAGCATACATACATACATACATATACATATAAACATTAGCATTAAATAATCATGATCGTGTTAGACAATGACATACATACATACATATAAATCTTAGCATAAAAACAATCACGATCCATGATGACCCTGTTAGACAACAATCGTGCATACATACATATATGCATATAAAAATTAGCATAAATAAATCGTTATCACATAATAATTACTAGATATCATAAGGTCAAGGTTAAGAGAAATCCAGTTATTTGTCCACAACATGCATAACATTGAGAACAACGATTCCCAACATAACCAAGGCCTATGATGCCTCATATCCATTCACCTTACCTTTCTTGATTACCTTTTTATGACTATCCTTCCATTGTCCATTTACACCAATGGACCCAACCAATACAACTGGTTGTCATACTCTTGCGTTCAAGTGCCCTTATACATGCACCGAGCTTCATCTAGGTTTTACCTTCCTTGTTAGGTACCACAAAGCTCTCCCTGAGCTCCATTAACTTCCTCCTTCACTAACCAACTCCCAAGACTCTTAAAATAATAAAGCAAGACCGAGAAGCAAACAAGAATAAAAACATGGAAAACCAACAAAAATACGACACCAGAACCAAAGTGGCGTGGCCATGCATAAGACACAAACAAAACTGTAATCAAGCACAACAAATCACCAAAAGACAAAAAGAACAAGACTGACAACATACGCCATGACTCAATCCCCATGGTTCTCAGTGCTTCCAAGGGAAATCTCAACCAGAGCCTTCTTTAAGATTTCATGGCAACCTCTCTTTCCATGGAACTCCCTGCATCACACTACCATAGACACATAGTTGTCAATGTATGAATAAATATAACAATATACCAGTTAGATTACCTTATTATACCAAGCACATTGCCTTGTAGCTGAACACATGTGTGTCATGTTTGAAGGGAGTCCAATTCCCTTGATAGATCTAGCTATAACTATACACCAGTTGTTATACCTGTCAAGGACATTTCCAAGCATATAGCATATATCCACATAATTTCAGAAAAATTAGGGTTAAGAAGACTTCCTGTATGAAAAACACTCATTTGTTTGGAATTGCCATTTCATAACATAGTTAAAGGAATTCTCACCCAATTCCTTTCGTTTACCTTTACATTGCTGCAATTGAGTCTTACTACATACTATCACATCACCCATGGATAGTTATATAAACAAATAAATTATTACCTTATCATGCTAATACCAAGAAAGTTTCCTACAACCATTCACACATGTCAATCACATGTTCCAAAGATCAAGACAATCATATCTATCAATTTGAAATCAACCTTTACCAAGACTAACAATCATGTCATAATCCATAGTTAACTCATAGTCATTAGACATAATGTTGCAACTGTCACCTACTTACACTCAAATATGCATTAGTAAAATCATCTTAAAACAAGATCATTTGAACACATACTCAGATTATGAAGTTCATCAAACATTCAACCAACTTGCAAACATAACATGTTAAATAAATGAACTAGATGACATAATAGACACGAAACACTCAAACACCAAATAGACGACATAATCAAACAATGAAGCACCAAGTATATTGCATAAGCAAACTCATACCTTAATGTATCTCAAGGGAGGCTACCTTGTTTGCACAACCAATCCAGATTAGCATGACACCAATTCACGACATATCAACTCAAACATAAATAAGGTCATGATATCCATAACAGTAACTAACTAACATGTTCACATCATAAGATCATAAACATTTGTCCTTCATGCATAAAAATCACATATGTATGATTAGTCTAGATTAGCATAACACAATGTCACAAGTAAATGGACTCATACCTGAATTTCATATCCCTAACCATCTACATAGGCCAATCCAATTTAGTGTGATACATATAACATCAAGATATTAATGCTATAACCCTAATCATCAAGTTAACTAACATATAACAATAATAAGTTAACATATAACATGTTCATCAACAACACATAACATAATCATCAAGCTAACTACAAGTTAACATATACCATATTTATGAATGACAAATAACATAATCATCAAGTTAGCTAACATAAAACAACAACAACAATGCATACAAGCACAAGTTACTATCATTCATGACTTTCTGACACATGTGTATTTGACTACACTAATCAACTAGCATTTATCATATATATAACTATAAAAATAATATATTGACAACCATATGAGTAACCCTGATGCTTACAACAACCATGAATCACATACCTGCATGCCAAAGATACAAACTTGTATTACGATCTACTCTTACCCCAAATTCTAATGCCGCAACCTCATTATGATGATCTGCATCTCTTTCTCTACCTCAACTAACACATTAGCATCATAACATACCAATAACATCATGATGACCTAGTTGCATACAATGACCTCATGCACAACAACCTTTACCATGACAATGGCTCCATAAAATCATATATACACAAACATGCATAACAAATGCACATACAACGATACACTCACGACGATACATTCCACAACAATACCATCAACCTTCAATGGAGACATCACTACAACCATGATCAACACTATGAAAATGCAACAAGAACATGGACTACAAGCATAAGGAACACATATGCAACTAACATGAATGCATGACCAACACACCACCCGTCCAGTCCGAGGGTGAACCATGCTCTTATACCACTCTGTTACAAACTCCTCCATATCTACCCAAGTAACCGGACAACCAGGGTAAACATGTGATGAGCAGTTACTATGATATGATTCGACCTCCAAAGTCACCTAAGGAAGTGGAACCGACAAAAACAAACCATACATACCTTCCAAATCAACAACAAGAATCCCAAGAACCATCCCAACCTCTTAAATAACCAACCTTTGGGTCTCACTGATTTTTTAGACCGTTAAACTCCCAAACACTCCCTTGATATAGGCATGCATGCGTCCATAGACTTTTCTTCACAGTGATGTGTCTATGTCTCTTGGATTTGAGCCACTTTTTCTAGCCCAGAGCCCAGGTCAATACCCAGAACTGAATGACACTTTCGGAAATGAATTTACACAACACAATAATGAAGCATTTGTAAAAACATCAACAATGATTAGACTAGACCCCTACTATCCATGATAGGCATTTTATCAAACATGTCACAAATATTAAATCTACAAGTTTAAACAATCGATTTGCGCATAGGGGTCTCATACTTATCTAAGACTCGCTAAGAAGTATTGTTCCCTTATATCATTAGCTTCAATTTCATCTATAGTCCATAGATACATTGTTCATTCATCTACAAATAAAAACATGATGAGAGCCATACATCATCACTATCATAAAACATACTCTTAACCAACATCTAACCAGTAACACAACCATGAAGATCACATAATAAAAAATACACTCACCTATCATTTACAAGCGGAAAGAGCTCTTATTAACATATGCAAAATTCAACCAGGTCTAGGAATTCCTTGTACCACCTGAGCATAGACATGACTGAGTCAAATCTATCTTCATCTAGTCACCCATGTGCCATATTCCAAGCATGAATGTGGGATCTCATAAAACACATCAATCAAAACCATCCAGGGCTTCCAGAGGCCAAACCACCTCAACCCATCAAACAGTGATTCCACCTCACGGTCAAATATCGCAAAACCATCACCAGATTGGTCTTTACCCAAGCCTTCCAAGGCTCCAGAGCTTTTGTTCCAACCAAGGCTCTGCGACTAGTAACTCAACCCACCAAGGGCTCTAGAGTGTTTGTCCAACCATGGCTCTAAGACTAGTAACTCAACCCAAGCTGTTACAGGTCTCTAGAGTGTTTGTCCAACCAAGGCTCCAAGACTAGTAACTCAACCCAAGTTGTTACAAGGCTCTAGAGTGTTTGTCCAACCAAGGCTCTAGGAATTAGTAACTCAAATCAAGCTAAAGGAAACATGAGAACCAACCAGAAAACAAAGAAATAAACACAAAACAACATGGCTATCCAGTAAATGGAAAGGCTAGGCACAACCACTGTCAATCCAGGCAATCCTCCATGCCAATGATAGATCACGACCAATAAAACATATGCATATGCCATGCATGCCAGAACTAGTGAGGAAAACATAAATGCAACTTGATACCTACAAGAAAAACTTGTTGTAGTTGTTGATCCTGATGTCCTCTTCCGCTTTCTCGGTCTTCCTTTGCCTTCTTGCTCCAAGAATCCAAGTATGCCACACTCTCCAAGAGTGCTCCAAGAAAACTCTACATGTCCAAGAGTATGAAAGAGAGAATAGAATGAGAGCTCCAAAACTGAACTGACAAGAGGTTACATTGAAAATCCTACCCACTAATCCATAGAAGCCTTTTGATCAATGAGGCCTCTATTTTCTTTAATTTCCATTATTTTCCTTCAATTTCCTCCTCACATCCAACTTGTGATATTTCACCTTTATTTTTTCCTAAATCCCTTTATTTTCATAAATAAAATGTGTTAAAATGACATTTTTCCTTTCCAAATCCTTTGTCATTGTCTTTGCCTATTTCCTTAGCCATAATAACTGAAATGAACACCTAGTGGGATGTTTTTCCTACCATTCAACATGGAATACATGTCCCATGACCTTGGTCTTATATATTTTTACATGGATTTTTAACCAGGGTTGTTACAATTAATGTATCACTTAGATAGGGGGTGCATCATCTATGTGAGAAAGTAGATGAGGATTTGAAAGAGTTAATAATCAACGACTAACTAATGTTAAAGGAATGCAAAACCATATATCCACTTGTATATCGAAGTGCACAATGAAAACAGAATGCAAATATAAGGAAGTAGTGGATGGATTGATGAACATCCATTTACTGTAAAGTATGCCAATAGAAAACATCAAGTAGTGCATTATGTGCAAATTGGTTCAATGAAGATGTGAGCTTCAAGGAGAGGTACTTCATAAGTTGACATGGACTCAATAACAAGTTAAAGTTTAAGGACAACTAGAAATAGTGAGAAAAAAAATACTATAAATATGTATGAAGTTGATTAGAGCAAAGCTTCATATCCTCACACAGGGACTCAAAAAATAATAACAACAACGAATAAATACATAATTAGGTCAGTAACACTAAATACTTTATAATAACAACAATGAATAAATACATAATTAAGTCAATAACACTAAATACATTACAAAAACATTAAATACATATTGGATAAGGAAAGTAATGAGAGAACAAATAAAATAATGTTTTTCAAAAAAGAAATCATAAATAAATCTTAAAAGAAACCATCTAAAAAAATCAAATGATTCCAAACACAAATCAAGTCTTTATAATTAATGGTTTATTAATTTTGTTTTTTATAAAAAATTAAACTAAAATTCTACTTTTAAAATATAAATTTTACCTATTAAACACAAAAAATTATAAATTTCATTATTATAAAATAAAATTATCAAATTTTAAAATAATTTCTTTCAATAAATTGTTTTATTGTTTTATATAGTTTGAGTGGGCTTAATGGTTTAGAGCCCGTGTCTCTTCATAAGAAGTCACAAATTCAAAACGAGAGGGAGGTAGAGGATGTATGCCTTTATAGACTTATAGACTTTAGCACTCAAATAAAAAAGAGGTGGATCCATTCTCTCACAAACAAGGGACCTCATACATCACTTTCATGTTTGACTTGAACCTAACCTTAAAATCACACACACACACATATAGCAATTTTAAAAGAGATTGTGTAATTATTTTAGGTTTTGAGACTTTTCATTTAGTGAAGATGAGTCCATTATCCCACATACTAGGGGACTTTATCCACTAGTTTCGTGTCTGACTTGCTCATAACCTTAAAATTATATATATA